>JAUYWG010000032.1:18783076-18794516 GCA_034779775.1 Enteromius afrohamiltoni
TTTGATAATGTTCAATGCTTTGCTACAATCTGTATTGTTAAAAGCGCTATATAAATAAAAGTGACTTGACTTGACTTAAATGAGCAATAAAGATTGCTTAAGGAGCCTGTAAATGTGCCTCACTAATGACAAACATACGAAATTGATTGTCAGAGCAAGTAACATTAATGAGATTTGGTATGCATTAATTTTATAGAAAACACCAGCTTAGAAATTCTGCTGCTTAATTATTTGTGTTTCATGAAAAAAAAAAAACAGCACTGGAACAGGTTTGTTATGACAAGAAAGCAAATAAATGAAAAGAAAAAAATATATATTTATAAAACTGTCGCAAAGGCATTGAAGATATCTTTGTGACATGTATTGGTACATTGGAGCCAACGTGAAATACTGGTTTTGTGCAATGAGTAAAAAGAGCTTGTTCTTGTGAGTGTCAAGTCTTTTCTTTTTTTTTACTAACTAGTCTCTTTGCCATTGTTCGATAGCAAACGTATGGGGATGATTTACTTTTTGCAATTGGTGCAGTCTAGAAAGTCTTTGTTAGATGGGTTCTATTTGTATTTCCCTTCTCTTACAATCCAGAGTTAGAGTTTTCTGATCCCTGCAGAGATCACCTTAAAAAAATAGAGCTTGGTCTTGCACTAAAAAGCGTATGCTGGAAGTCCAGCACCTAACAAGAAAGTACTGGGGGTTAATGCTTTACTTAACAGGGAACTTCCTGCCTACATACTGTATACTGACCCAACACTTGTGGTTCCTTCCTGTTTAACAAGAGCTAAACAAAGCAAGATAATGTCTTCCGCTCACTTGCGCAATATTTCTCACTTGCAAAGGATTACTTTGAAATGATTTTGTCATTCTAATAATCTTTATAATTTGTAGCAGAAGACAGAAAGCAAAGAAAATTTTACCTGTTAAAGGCTATACTGTAGCCATCATACGTTTTGGATAGGTAAAAAAAAAGTCAGTTATTATACAGACACTTAAAACCTTTTTTTTTATCATTTTATCATTGTGATTTTTCTGGGAATAAATCAGCTGTTTTTTAGTTTGTGGGGCAATTCACTAAAAATATTAATTGAAGTAGCATAAGGTGTCCAGCACAGTTCACCCAAATATGAAAATTACATCATCAATTACTCACCCTCACATGGTTACAAACATATTCTGGAATTTTTTCAGTTTTACTCATTTAAATTGTAAATATTATGCAAAAACACTCTTTGGGGTATAAATCAATTTGAAGATGTAGTAAAGCATGAGCTTGTGTAAAACCTTTTGTTGAATTGTGGGATTTTCATGTGAACTATTCCTAAAATGTTTTCTCTAAAGAGCATAACACACTTATTCTCTCTTGCAGTGGCATACATTACAAAAGTTAGAAGCATATTCATTATGTTGTGAATGACAGCAGATTTAAACGATCATTTAGATGTGTTTTAATGTGCTGAGCTATTTTATTCATTTCAATCTTTGCAAACTGGGACATTGCATTAAAAATGTAGTACTATTCCTCATTTATTGCACACGGAGTGCTCTATGCTTTTATATAAATAAATAGCTTACCAAAAGAAAATAAATTCACATTTTAAATTCTAATTTCTGCAATGTCCCAAATGCATATTCAGCACACCAGTATTCCAAAGCAATATACACAACCACTGCTGGACAAAACAAATGTGCATTACTGTAAACATTAAATATATTACAGTTCATGTGACAACTAGTCCTAATCTGTTTAACTTGTGAAAGTGGGCAGAGCTAATGTTTTATTTGAACCTTTAACCTTTGTTGTAGATTTCCTTGGTGCAATAGTTGAGACATTAAAGTTGACCCTATGTGAGTCTTCTTTTCTCTAGTTTAGAATCACAACGAGGACCGACAAAAAGACATGGTTTAATATATTTATTTGATATATACCTCATATTTCTTGTTTTTCTCTTAAATAGCACATAAGGAATCAGCACAATATGTTGATCTTTTTAAAGAAGTTGATTTATTATGCACAAAATTACCCTTTTTATAAATATCTTTTTCCTATGTATGCTGTATGACCTCTGTTCTCTGTTCACTGATACAGTCTTTGGGCAGCACAGAGTAAACATGTTGAGAGATAAGAAAAAAGAAGAGAAAATACAACACTTAAGGATAATTTTGTAAATGTGAGCATTCCTTTCATTAAGGAATACTGTTGAAGCTTCTGTGTATAAGATTGCAGAATACTATTGAAATGGAAACTTTTTAAACTCTGAGTCTATATCTGAACTGAATGTCTTTAGTTGGCTGCATGGAGCCGAAGCCCCATCGTCTGATATCAATATCTGGAATCTGTTCATTGGGATTGTTCAGCTCAAAGTCAAAGTAGGACAGCATGAGAAAGACAAACTGCTTCAGCTCATTTGTGGCGAAGAATCTGCCCGGACACATAGTGGTTCCTGCTCCCCAAGGCATGTTGTAGTACTTGAGTTTTTTCCCACCTTTGTAGAAATCAGTCTTTTTGCTTCCATCCGGCGTGAGGAAGCGGTCATACTTGAAGGTGTAGGGATCCGGGTAAACTTCTGGGTCCACCTGAACGGCTATGTAGGGGAAAATGGCCACTCTGTCACCCTTGCGTATCTTGTAGTCTTGTCCGCTGGCCATGTTGATGGTCATATCCTGCAAAACAGCTCTGGTAAGGACCGGGGCGGCTGTGAGGCGGAGGGTCTCCTCGACCGCGCTGTCTAGGACGGGGGTTTTCAGGAGCATATCCCTACTCAGGTCAATCAGCGGCCCACCTCGTTTTACCTCCTGCCCTGTTTCTCTAAGAATCTCCTCAACTTCTTTCTTGACGGCGCTCATTGCGTCGGGGTGCTTCATCAGGTACAAGAGCAGCCAGAACGCCGCCGGACCCGTGTTTCCTTGAGACGCCCACAGCAGCAGAAACATGAATCGGTCCTGCATGAACTCCTGCATGCCCTGCTCGTCTCTCACCTGTTGCTGGTCGCTCACCCAGCCGCTGATGTTGTCTCTGGATCTCATCTTCTGCACAGAAAGCGTGCTCCAGAACAGCCTTTTCAAGCGCTCAGCCTCCATCTTCTCGCTGGGTCCCAGAACACCATAAGCCAGATTCGGGAACATCTGGTCATATTTTCTGAATTCCTTGAAAAGCTCGTCCGAATGCTTCCGGTCAGTTTCCTTCGCCTTATCTAAAGTTCCCATGCTTTTGACCGATTCATTTCCAAAAAGAGCCAGATAACCAGCACGAAACACAATATTATAGCTGTACGTGAAGAGTCCGCTTTCTTGCCATTGTTTGTCATCTCCTGATCCAACGCTATGGAGCATCAGATTCTGAAGATTGTACATCATGGCCTGAGTCATGACGACCAGACCATCTCCCATGAGATGCTTTGTACTTGATGCTTGGAGAGCCTTGTGTTCACTTTCCATGGAGTGATAGCCGAATACTCGCGCAACCAGCTGTTCTGCAAATTTACTGAAGTCCAGTTTTGATCTAGCCTCTTTGACCACAGAGCCAAACGAGAGTGGATCTGTGATGAAATGGAAATAAAAGCCTCCCAGCTGGACTGTGAATATATCTCCATGTTTTTCTTTCATTCTTTGCAGGAATTTGGCTGTGTCCTTCCTGAATTCCAGTACATGGCCAAACCAGGGAATAGGGCCCTTATCTAGAGGGGGCTCTCCAGCTCGTCTGTGCCGAAAAGACCCCAGAAGATAGAGGGCACCTATGACAGAGACTAATAGAGCGAGCAGGATCTGGAAAAGGCTGCCCATCTTCCTCTTTGGTGTTCTCTTGGCTGCACTCTGCTCTGTTTTTAAGTGTTTATGTCCCGCCCCTGCTCTTGTCATGTGACCAGATGCAGGAGAGGAAGTGACTCACTGAAAGTTTCTTTACAAGATTGCTTTTCGTCTCTGGAGTTGCTTTTTTTGTAATTACATGAGAATAATTTATATACATTCTCAGAAATAAAGATTCAAAAGCTGTCACTGGGGCGGTACCTTTTCAAAAGTTACATGTTTGTACCTAAAGGGTCCTTTTTGGTAGCTTAAAGATGCATATTAGGACTTAACGTGTACATATCTGAACCTAATAGTCACAAAAGTGTACCTTTTGAAAGGTACAACCTCAGTGACAGCTTTTGTACCATTATTTCTGAGAGTGTATATAATGTCTAGCCCCCTACATAACAGTCTGCAGATAATGTAGTGATGTAGAAGGGAAAGGATCAAGGCTATTCTTATCACTGAGATAAGAGAGATCTGGGTGCAGTAGTTAGACATGACCTTGATGGTGCAATAAAGGTTACACTGAATCACTGCCTGTTGCTAAATGTCCTCCAATAGATACCTTTACAGAAACTTTGATCAAACACGTCAGACACACTGATCTCTATCAATTGATACCTGAACTCGCAAGCTTCTCCAACTGAGAAACAAAACCTCCATACGTTAAAAGGTCTCATTCTCTTAACAACAGCCAATTCGACAGCCAACAAAATTACAATACTAAAAAACAGACCACTCCCAGTGTCTTTTGTGCAATTACCATATTTTCCAAAAGGTGTGATCAATACAGATTCAAATTGTTATCTCTTGTCTCCATTTCGGGGGATGTGTTCTTGGGCTGAATACTTCACCAAAAATAAAAAAATTTGATATATAAGCTTACACCCAGGGTGTCCAAGAGTATAGGGGACTTTGTTTCTTCAGTAGAAGAACTCAAGAAGTAACTCAAACCGTTGCAGTCTGTCAGTCATTTAATGGAAGTCCAATGGACTCATGGCTTTGACTGAGGTAAAAATCTTAAGTTTGTGTTCTACTGAAGAAACAGTCACCTTGAATGCCCTAGAGCATAAGCAGATAAACATATAATTTAAATTTTTGGGTGAACTATCACTTTCGGGCCTTTCTGTAGTTGGAATGAGACCATGTTGTGAAGCGTTTCATTTATTCATCATCTATTTTTCTTGAGTCAGGTGTGCATTTTACCTGTACGAAACACAAAATCCCTCAACAGTATAAGTTATAGGAAAGTTCATCCTGAATTATTTTCAGGAGGATTAAAAAATAATAATGGATTAAGCAGGTCTAGCATGCTATATATGCATGCAGTATAGTCCAAAACCTGCAGATGTTGACTGAAACTGTGAATGTCAGCAAATGTTCCCCATGCAGTCTCGTGGTTGACCTGCTTTGATCTAGTGTAGTATAGTGATGCCCTGGTCAGCCGCCGATGGGTCAGCTTGGATTACAAGGAGCTCTGTCTTCACAAGCCTGCAGTGAAAGTGGTGTTGCTTTGTCCAGGCCAACAGGGAAAATGCAAATGGGACTATTAATCATCTGTGCATATAGAGAAGTTGTGTATCTTTAGGAGAGTGACCAGTTAGGCGGAGGACATTTAAAACCCCAAAAGTCATAATGCAATCCTATATTTAGTAAGACTTCACCTCCCTTGCATAATAGATCATTGAGTGGAGGACCCTAGAGTCATGACCGTTTGTCATTTTTTCCAGCCCACATGTTGCTTCTTCCTACTTTGCTAATAAAACGTAAAACAAGTAAACAATAAACCATCACCGGAATAAACCACTCAAAGTTTCAAGAAACAGAGTAACTCTAGTTGAATGTAAACACATAGTGCCCTTAGGGTTTAAAATGGACATATAAAACCATTTCTTGACATTTTTTGCCCTTATGTAACGTAATTAGTTACTTCTTTGTGGAGTAACCTTCCTTTTAAAAGTAACTTTCCTCACCATCACCTGTCCCTCCATTGTAAACCTACACAACTATGACTTTCAAGGCCCAGTAAGGTAAAGACATCATTGAAGTAGGCCATATTCGCTCCAGTAGGTTAACCTTAATTGTATGAGGTGATTGGGAATGCTCTCTGTGCACAGCAAAAAAATTAAATAAATATTTATTTAACAATATCTTTACTTCTGCATCAAACTCTGATGCGTGTTCACAAAAGCACCGTGACGCATTTGTGTTGAGTTGATGGAAAAGCAGATGTTTTCATGATGCAGCCCGTCTCTGAAGTGCAAGCTGTTTACAAGCAGAGGAAGAGGAAGTGCTACTTAAGGTCTTGGTTTATTTACCTTTTTTAATGATCTCATGTTGCCCAGCTTTAATGTCTTCCCGGCAGACCACTATTTTGTTCTCCACTGGACCACATGATAAGTGGCTTTATTTCACTTTTAATAAAGAATTACCAAATCCTATTATGGTGATCAAAAACTACTGTCAGGATTTACTAAAGACACAAGGTGATACATTAGCAATGAAAAGGTGTAGACAGTTAAAGCTGGCCTTAATGCATTTGTTGGAGTTTCTCGTTCAGATGGTAAAATTCAGATGGAGTTCATGGGAATTTGTTCAGTTAAAGACTGCAGTGCACATTGGAATCAAACCAATGTATACAGGACACACATGTATTGTGGTTTGACTCTAATATCCGTCTATTTTCCAAAACCACAAAAATCTCTGACACAGGCAGGGCTCGCACACAAACACACACACACAGACCACTCAATGTTTCCAGAACATAGAAACACAGAGAGTCCTCTTGGCTAGAATTGGTACCTTCAGAATACTTGCAATTTTTGCAACCCTTTTCTATAATTTTTTTTTTTTTAACTAAAGCATTTTATAACGTTACAATAACCAGTGCCCTAAGTGATTGCCACTGTAAGCCCTTATACAACACAGTTGATAAAAAACGGGTAACACACGTTCATAGGTGGACTGCTGTCATAAACTGTAACCTGCTTTTTTTGAGCCGGAGAGCGGTCATTTAACTGGGCCTTGAACTTTGTGTTATTGATACAGGTTTTTTGTTAGTTTTTGTTTTGCTATGAAAGACAAGACCTTTAAACAACATATAAAGATTGAATTTGACCTTCCATTGTGGATTTCTGGGATACAATTTGAAAATAATAATAATAATAAAATACAATTTAATGTACAAAAAAATATATATTCAAAATAATACAAATTCGAATTTAATGGCTACATATTAAATAAATAAATCCTGGTCAAAATACCACTTTATTGCATAACAAAATAAGCAACATATATTACATATATAAAGCAGGTTTGGTAAAAGTGTAATACATAATTAATTTTTTTAATAAAAATAAACATAAACAGCTTTTATTTTTTGTCCAGTGCAGTTATGTCTTGTATTTAAATGTGAATGTTTGCTTCACTGCCAAGAAACATTCCTAGGCAAAAAACTCTTTGGCACACTCTCCAAACTTTACTGCAGTTCTTAAAGATAAAAAAAGACTAAATATCCACTGAGCATTGTTTAATTATGCACCTCAGGTCTAACAGAGTAATTATTATTTTTAAGTGAAGGGTCAAGGCTACCCTTATCTATATGATAAGAATGATGGGGAAAGACCACTGGGCGAACTGATATCTCAGACAAATTGAGCGGGGTCAAATCATAAGCATTTTAGTTTGAAAGCAAAACGGTGATATGCAGTGTTTTTTAGCATTTTGATACCTCACAGGGTCTCAGAAAATCAGAGACACATGCATGCATATTTATATTTAATAGATCAGCCATTGCTTGTGGAATTTTACTGAAAACATTATGTATTAGCATATAAACCATGAAATGAAAACAGTATTGTCGTTAACACTGTGATGAAAAAAAATGAAGGGTAACACTTTATTTCGATAGCCCACTCTACCAAAAGTAAGTAACTTTACAACTACATGTCGACTAGCAGTCATCTTACTATTAGAAACTTGTACAAGTACATGTCAACTTGTTCTACTAACCCTAAACCTACCCAAACAGTCTACTCTGAGAATTAGTAGACATGTAGTTACAAATTAATTAGTTTACTAATGTTACTAAATTAATTACGTTTATTAATGTAGTTAATTATAATTCGTAGAATGCCTAAAGTGGACTATCAAAATAAAGTGTGAGCAAATAAGGCTTTTACACTGGCTCAGGTAAGAAGTTATTAGGTCGTTCAGCACTAATGCTCGGGTCTTCAGATTGATATCGCTGAACTGCCTTTAATTGTATAGCTCCACCCTGACTTGACATGACAGATGAAGTGTTGGATTCCTCGAGCAGATACTCCGTTTGGGTTTTGCAGGCATTTCTGAGTTGTCGCCGGACTTTTTTGTTTAATAGGATGTACAGAACAGGATTGATGAAAACATGCATGAAAGCGAAGCATTCTGTCACATGAATGGCAAAGTCAAAGTGTATGTTAGTGGTGCATGCATAAAAAATGTGTAGGTCTTGCAAAGCGTGCAGAAAAATGACCACACTGTAGGGAAACCAGAGGAGAAAAAACACGCCGGTGAATCCAGCTTCATGTTTAAACACCTTGAACGCGCTTCTCGCCTCAGCAACACAAGGTATCCTGATGGAACAAAATAGGAGCACTACAAACGGTACGACAAACCCGAGGATGTTCATCTGAAATCTTGTATAGATTTTCCAACCGACTTTATCGTTGAAGTGATACGTGCAAATGTTCTGGTCGTGGAAATTTTGCGTCTCGACAAAGCTGACGTGAACTGATGCACCCAAAACTGAGAAAAGCCACACCAAAATGCACATGATAGTACTTCTCTTTGGACTTTTGAAGATGCTGGTGCTGGAAAAGACATATGCAAAGTCCATAAATCTCTCCAAGCTCTGACTAGCAACAAACAGGTTGCTGCTGTACAAGCTCATCATGTAAACAAATGAGATTGCCTTACAACTTATATCACCAAAGATCCACTCACTGTTGGCATACACTGCCCAGAAGGGAAGGCTCAGTGTGAAAAGAACATCCGATATGACCATGTGCAGAGGCAGCAGCTTCCTCAGAGTTCTGTACTTCATGAACAACGCTAGAAGGGCCGAATTGGCAATAATGCTCAATGCACAGGTAATGGAGTAAAACACAGGAAGAAACGCATGGCTGAATTCCTTAACATGTGTTTTCTTGCAGATCTCAAATTCCTCAAGTCCATCTGCGTTATAATAGTCCTCGTAGCTGTTGTCCTCTGGGATTGAATCCTCCATGGTTTGTAATCAGCTCAGAGTCTTTGTTGCAGATTTTTGTTACTGAGAGAGAATCGGCTTCCTTTTATTTAATGCACTTCCCCATCAGCGTCGGAGTCCAGGACACTTGCCCTTTTTATTTCTTTATTCTGGGAAGAAGAAAAAAATCAGTCTCCAAGAAACAAAACAAAACCCTGGAAAATATTAGCATGCAGTGAACACCCCCTGAACTTTTGATGTTAAGACAATGAATCAGGAAAGTCTGCAGTGTAGAAGCTATTATCGATGGTAAGAGAGGAAATATGCTTCACTGAGCTTTGGGAGGAGCAGGAAAACAAGCATATGACTCTGCTTTACACACACACACACACACACACACAAATTTACATGCAGTAATCGTTTTGTTTTCTGATGTGTTCACTGTGAAAATGAGAGAAATAGCTTGTTTTCTTCCAACTGGCTTTTTACCAATAAAATACTGTGCAAGATGCCAACCTTCTTAAAGAAAACTACATTTAGGTATATTGTTAAAGAAAGAAAGAAATATGGCTTCTAATTAATTTGACATATATTAATCAAAAAATAATGAAATAATTACTATATTACATATTATTAAATTCTAGCCTACAGTATATGCATTTTATTAACAAGTATCAAATTTTTTATCATTCAGAGTATTAAGGTAAACTGTTGAAAAAAGAAGAAAGAAAGAAAGAAAGAAAGAAAGAAAGAAAGAAAGAAAGAAAGAAAGAGAATGCTGCTTTCAGGTTTATTTATATTTATTTTAATTTATTTTATATGTATTTATTTTTTTTTAACAGTGAGATTTTGTTAAAAATTTAAATGAATGCTTGGTAATAGGCTTATTTTTTCTAAGATGTGAGAAAATAGTGCTTATTCTGAATATAAAGGGAATACTGTAATAACAAGCAGTCATGGAGAAAAAGGATAGCAGACAGGTGGTCTAAACAGACCCCCCTTTGGTTTCTCGCCCCCTTGAACAGCATACTAACGTGGACCCCTTGGTAAAATTTGTGTTCCTGTGGGCTGTTTGAATGGGGCCCTTGGAACTGTCCTAAAATGCAAGGAAATGAAACATGCTGTAAATGCAAGAGGTTTACTAAATAAAAGAACAAAGAAACAGGGGACAAAAAACACAAAGAATGACCATGACAAGAATAAACTCGGAAGGAAACAGAAACACTGTATACATCCAAATCAAAGGTTAAATCCACAACAACTGAACCCAAAATTAGTGAGGCTTGCTTAAAACATGCAGCACAGATTTCAGTGAAGTCACTTGTGGAGTGTAAGGCCATCCATAATTATTGATTCTATTCTTTTTTTAATGTTAAGATAAAACTGCATCTGGTTTTGCTGTAAATGTTTAAAGCAAGTTGCTTTGTTTGACCTGGGGACATTTTACCTATCCTTAATTGGTACAAAATTATTTTTAGAGTGCTGACTAGCTAGCTGGGAAGAAGGAAAGTTAGCTTCCAAGGAGGTAGACAGAAAAAAATTACACAATATAGAGCGCCTTAGATTTTGTGGCCACTATTTCAGGTTCCAGTAGTATTTTTTTCTATTCATTTTCCCATTAGGATTTCTTAAAAAGGTCTTTATTAAAACCAAACAGCTACAAGGTAAATCACAAAATTATACTCTTCTTTGAAGTTCAAAATGAGTCACCTTTCCAAAAAGGAATAAAACCACATATTTTAAAGATGGGATGTTTAATCTGGTTCTTTGCTGGTTTAAGCTGGTCCTTTGCTGGTTTACGCTGGTCCTTGGTTCGTTTAAGCTGGCCTTGGCTGGTTTAAGCTGGTCCTTTGCTGGTGTACACTGGTCCTTTGCTGGTTTACGCTTGTTTAAGCTGGTCCTTTGCTGGTTTACGCTGGTTTAAAATGGTCCTTTGCTGGTTTACGCTGGTCCTTGGTTGGTTTAAGCTGGCCTTGGCTGGTTTAAGATGGTCCTTTGCTGGTGTACACTGGTCCTTTGCTGGTTTATGCTTGTTTAAGCTGGTCCTTTGCTGGTTTACGCTGGTCCTTTGCTGGTTTAAGCTGGTCCTTTGCTGGTTTACACTGGTCCTTGGCTGGTTTAAACTGGTCCTTTGCTGGTTTACGCTGGTCCTTTGCTGGTTTATGCTGGTCCTTTGCTGGTTTACGCTGGTCCTTGGTTGGTTTAAGCTGGCCTTGGTTGGTTTAAGCTGGTCCTTTGCTGGTGTACACAGGTCCTTTGCTGGTTTATGCTTGTTTAAGCTGGTCCTTTGCTGGTTTATGCTTGTTTAAGCTGGTCCTTTGCTGGTTTATGCTGGTTTAAGCTGGTCCTTTGCTGGTTTAAGATGGCCCTTTGCTGGTTTACGCTGGTCCTTTGCTGGTTTATGCTTGTTTAAGCTGGTCCTTTGCTGGTTTA
>JAUYWG010000032.1:18811804-18830619 GCA_034779775.1 Enteromius afrohamiltoni
TTGCTTATTAACATGTATAATACAGTTATCATTAGTAGTAATTAAGCAGATATTAATGCCTTATTCTACATCCCTAATCCGACCCAATACCTAAACTTAACAACTACCTGGTTATTTTTAATAAACAGCAGATTAGGAAAGTACAGTGATCTGTATTCAGTGTCTGTTGTGATTATGGCTCTGATGTTGTGAACTTTATGCTCCACTATTTTTGAAGACTTCAGATTTCAGGCAGTGAATCCCATCCGTGGTTGTTTCAGAGTTTGTTCCGTTGTAAGGGAAGGAAGAGCACTGATGAGGAGGATTGATGTGAGTACTGGGACATGGCACAGATAGAAGTGTGTCTGCTGGCCCTGTCGTGGTTATCCTGGGCGCTGACGAGCAGGACAACCCTTTTTTCAGCACACACAGCTTATCTGCACCGGCCTCCAATCATTTGTTAGGAAACATGTCTGGAAACAAATCCAAGGGCTTGCCAGCAGTTTGGCTTGGCACGAGGAGGCTGCATGTCACTTCGACACTTCATTACTGAGCTCAGCATTCGAGCCAGGAACTTTCAGATAGATCATAAAATAGGTAGGCCTACTTGTCTTACAAAAACTAGCACCATTTGAGCTTTGGAAACTCCCCCCCGTTGTCCACAACAATATCTGAGCTCTCCAGTTCATCTTGGTTTACTGGAAAATGAGTTTTAAAGCATATTTTTTCATGCTAAATTTCTACATAATAAGATATTAGAGTTTTATAAGTTGTAAGGTTATATTGTCACATACAGTATTTTAGGGCCAGTTCTATTTACTGTGACCTCAGGCTAACATTAAAAATGTGTAGAGATCTGGATATCTTCATCATGTTGGTAACCACCCTGAAGCCAGCTAGCATTGTGCATTAATATTGTCTGTGTTATGCCGGTATGTAGTTCTTCGCTCCCTGTAGCCGTAACCTGATTTGCCCTTTATCTTGGCTTGTCTTCTCAAGTACATACTGCTCACTTCAATTGAAAAATTGCATGGAAGACTTGATTTACTTGTCTTAATAGAGCACTGAGTGTTTTTCATGAGCTGTACCTTTTCTCGCTGCTGACATGATTTAATGCTTTTTGTGCTGTTAATATTATTAGGACTTCAGTTTTTCTGACTTAAAAATCTCTGAGCCACCATGCACTCCTCGTTAATATACCTCCCTTTTATCAAACTCATGCACAAATACTCCGTAGATTTATTTATTTTGCATTTTTTGGAGGAACTGAATGAACCGGACACACTTGGATATGCTTCAGGAGATTCCTTCACTAAAGGTGATGAACTTTATGAAAATCACGCTCTGTAACTGTTTCTCTTTCCACACGCTGTTTTGTTTTAGCTCTGTCCAAATGTTTTAGCATTCTTTGGACTCTTCTGCATTCTGCCGGTTAAGCCCAAGGTCACCAATAGCGGCTCCGGGGAGATGGGGTGAGGGGTGAGGAGCGGGCTGGCCAAAGTCACGGTGACCACGACCTAGTGCTGGACTCCACAATCTAGCCGAGAGGAACACAGAAAAGAGCTGGCTCTGAATGCTGTCCCTGCTGCTTGCATAAATGGATCTTGACGAAACAGAGATTAGTCTTACCAATGATTTCAGTCCCATTGCTTTCTTTAGACTCCCATGAACAATAAACACAGATGATCTTCCCTTATGATTGGAGACATTTATTGCATTTTATTACAATGCATTAAACGATGAAAACAAATTATGATTACTGTTAGAAAATGTGTACCTGTGTTTTACAGGGGTGCACAGACTTTTTTAAATCTGGCTCTTATGACATATACTACGTACTGGACTATCAGAAACTTTACTAGCATATGTCAACTTATTCTATTATCTCGTTGTGATGTATTATTTAGATATATAAGGGTTGAATACAGTAATTACAAATCCATCGAACCTTTGGAGCTGCTGTGTTTTAGCTGGACCTCATCTGACCTCAGGAGGCATCCTGACTCGTGGCCCTGTCGTTCATGATAAGAGAAAGGGCAAATATTTGCCTGCGAGGAACATATGTTATGGTCTTGATGGCCGCTTCTCCTCAGATAAACTCTCTATATGCCACGTTAGGAGACTTCTTTAGTCCTGCTCCTGCCAGATTTATTTCTTTAGCTCTTTCACTGTTTGTGTGGCCAAAGGTCTTTAAAAGAATAGTTCACCCCAAAGATTTGTCTTTTACTCACCCTCACGTTATTCCAAACATGCACAAGATATATTAAAAAAATGTCTTAGTGTTGTTCATTCAATTGTTGCATTTTTGGTTTAATTCTCCAATTTGTTTCTAAATATCTGTTAATATTTTAACCATTTCTAGACTAGTTGCGTATTAGCATGCATATTACTAGGAAATTGGCTGTTTATTAATACCTATAAAGCACATATTCTGCTTGACCATATTCTACATCCCTAATTCTACACAATATCTAAACTTAACTACCACACTAACTATTAGTAAGCAGCAAATTGGGAGTTGCATTTTAGAAAGAAAGTCATAGAGGTTTGGAACGACATGAGGATGAGTTCAAGTAAAGTCCAAGCCCATATGACTTTCGACTAATCTTTGAGACATAAATTAAGATATTTTTAATGAAACATTTCCACCATTGAAAGACCATTTATTTAAAACTTTGTGTCTTCAAAAATGTAATAAAGACATAATCTATATGAATCAAGCAGTTTAATCCAAATGTTTTTTGTTTTTTTTTAAGAAATATGAACATAATATAGGATAAAATTATTTACTTTAAACATTGATCAACATACATACACAGAACATATTGTCAACATAAGGTTGCTGATTCCAATGTTCAGCACATATGGTAAAAAGGAAATTAAATTCCTTAATTTTTCCTATTAAATGTAATATCTCATCTGAAACCCACGACTGGTGTGTGACAGTATTAAAGTAACTCCAATCACACCCCAAAGCACATCTAGCAGTGTTCCCAGGTCTGCTTTGAGAGGGCTCTGGCTGTTCCCAGCACAGTTGGTTTGTAAGGGATGGGTTTGTGTCTGTGTCAGCGCTGGACAATAGATTGAACCTGCCTTTGTTACATCGCAACAACAAAAAAGAAGCGAGAGGATTTAAATTGTCAACCCTATCACCGTGGGCAACTCACTCGGCTTTATCAGCATGACACTACTGTTACCCACCACACACACACACACACACGGCTGCCTGGGGTCAGGAAGAGGAGCATGATGGATACAGTTGAGCGCTCCACAAGGAAGTGGGGAGGGGGCTTGAACAGGGATCTTTCCTGAGAACATTAAAGACCCTCATTGTTCATTTGTCACTCACTCATTCAAGGTGGCTTTGTGACTCTGAAGAGGGGAAAGCGCTGTTTATTTGCTCCGAGTTACAGACACTTTTATTTAAATTGATTACAGCTTGATATGCAGGGTGTACTTTTTTTGGTGGGAATCTACTATATTATTAGTAACTAGTCATGTAAGGGCCCATAACTCTCAGTAATGAAGTCGTTATCAGTTCACGTCACGTCAGAAATACTGTGACTATTCTGAGATTTTACTCTGAGCACTTAATGTTTGTGGCAGTGATGAAAATACATCCATGTATTGTGGTTGATAGCAAAACATTTGAATATATTCATATTCAAAAGAGGACTGATGAGAGATATAAGAACTTTAATAAAATGTATCATTCGAAAACTTCCAAAGATTTAAAAGTTAAAACATTTAAAAGTTCCGTTTGACTGATGTAAGCAGTTTTTACTCATTGGGAACTAGAGACAGTGTTCAGTGGACACTAAAAGTTAATCTTTAACATTGAAATACTATTAATGCAATAATAATCTCAATAAAAAAAATTATGAATGTCCATTGTGTGGCCGGATCCGCCAGATTCCGTCTGTGATTCGGATTTGGCATGGCCGGAAAAAATTCTAATGCAAATATTCATAGATTTAAACTTGTAGAACCAATTTGAGTTTTTAAACAAAGTGGTTTTTAATTTAAGTAATAGCCCTTTATCAGCTTTTGATCGTATTATGAAGCTAATTATCATCTTTGGCCAAAGTTTTGGTTCACCTCTAACAGAAAATAAACATACTGTTTACTGACGTTGTGTGAATTCAGCATTAACATGTGGTACCAACACTTTGGCTTTGGGGAAAAAGGTGTAAAACTTTGGTTGACCTTTTCCAGTTAACCAGATGTGCAAGATGAGTTAAGGATTAACTCAAACAGTGTTACAAAATGGTTTTCCAACTTTTCCGCTGTTGAAATCTGTCCTTAAACTGGTGAAATAGCCTGGTATTGTAATATAATGTTTTTCGTTTTCTTTTTTGAAACCATCAAGACTTGTGTCACATCTGGTTGAACGACATGTTGAACTGTGGTGTCCTGACCAGCACTGCCATTCCTCGCCTGAATAATGATGGATGAAGCGTCAAAGCAGGAGGAATTGTGTCAGGAAGCACATCTGACCTCTCTTTGGCCCTTGTCACTTGATAACGCTTGTCTGTTTTGATAATATGTGCTTCATGCAACACGGGGCTATTAAACAAGACCACTTGTTGCACTGTAACAAAAATGTCTGCCTATAATAGCTATTTAATCCTGAGAACAAGAGCAGGACAAACAAACCATTAGGAACCAGGAGTGAATGAATGCTTAAGCCAAAATAATGCGATAAACACTAAATCATATACATTTAAATGTTTCTACTTCAGCCATTTATCAGTGCATAACAGCAACTGATTAAAAATCATACAGGAGAAAAGAAATGCATTTAACCCATTAGTTGAACTATTATTGTCCCTAGTGAATAACAGCTGTGGTCTGTGTTGTAAAATACAGTGTTGGGTTCATCGGCAGGTCTCTGGTTTATTGGCCAGAGCAGCCTTGCTGTTCTCTACCCAGATCAAGCTCTTTGTTTGTTGTCATGGTACCAGGACACTTGAATTTCCCATACATACCATAGATTTTTGGAATAAAGCTCAGGTCGCACTTTTTTATTGTTGAGAACCCACTCCCTATAAAGAAAAACTAGTCATGTTGGTGCACAAGAGTCCCAATATTGGTGCCATCATGGGTTGTTTGAGCGTGTGGCACCGACACTTTGGCTTTGAGGTGTAAAATTGTAGTTGACCTTTTCCAGTTAGCCAGATGTGCAAATATCAAAATATAGAGTATGCGCTATTAAATGTCAACACTGGCCAAAATGATATTGGCTAATCTACTCCCTACATTTCCCAAGGTTTCTTTCTTGTATTCTTGAACTGCACTAATAGGAGGTTTTCTAAAGGGTCGTTGTTAATTACTGACGTAAAGCATTTGTCTGAGTGCAGGATTTAGTTGAAGGTTAAATTAAAGCCATTCACTCCGCCTGAATGTACAGCAAGGTCAACACTCTAATCAGGACTTCGGTCACACAAAGGCCATTTTTTGACTCTAATAAATGAGCCCAGCACTCCCACGATCCCACCCCGCTGCAGTCTGCTGACCATATCTCGAGGTTGCCCTCTTGCCCCTCTCATTTTCCAGTCACTTTTATAACTGGACAGTAAACTTCCAGTGGCTTAATGATGATGACTTCTTCATCTGGCCAAATACTCCTTTTGTTGATCCTCCCAGGCCTCCACCCCCTTAAACCCTGGCTAACCTTGGCCCACCACTACCCCCATCCACTGCTGGACTAATCCTCTCCCCAGGCTGTCACCTCCAACCCCCCTCAAGCCAATCCCTAGCTGACCAGTCAGGGTTTTCTCTCTCTGCCGATTTCAGCTTTGGCTTTCAGCTTGCTGTGTTGCCTCCCCCCCAAGCCTCCCTTCCCCCCTTGGTTCGTGTGGCCAAGTGGAGGAGGTTATCTCTACAGCCCTGGCTCATATTGGCCTCGCTGGAAAAGCCCTGATTTGCACTTCAGGACCCCAGCAGGAGGTCTGTGAGAGGCCTTTAATAGGCAAATGAGCGCAGGGCATAGGGAACAACAACCTGCCAGCGGTGTGACAAGCGGCGTGAGACCTCCCGCCTCCCGCCCGGAATAGCCCTCATGTGGTCAGGGAGGCCGAACGTGCTGGGCAGCATTGGCTTTCACGTGACACGGACATTGTCAAGCTGTTGTAATTGGCCGGAGTTAGGGTAGATTTGTTTTTTCTGACACTGAGTGGATAGCTCCCGAAGACCTCGATGAGCTGTGGCTGTTGCCACCTCGATCTCTCCCTCCTACACAGCTGATGCTCATTTGTCACTGCGTTAAAATCACGTTCCGCTCTCACCTCGTCTACGTGATTCTTAGTTGTTTTTTTTACAACAATGCGATGACGAGGATTTCATCACACTTCTAAAAATCCTCAAATGAAGCAGTTCTTGTAAAGAAGCCAAAGCCACACTTATCAAAGATTAGAGCACACAAATTGTCCAAATTTACATAAAGTCATTCCATTTAGACTAAATATGTGGCATTGAATTTGGATTAAGGGTTTATCAGCAAGAAGCAGAGATCTAGAGTCAGACTTTTAAAACTTGCTTTCTGTGCAGAAAAATCTGCTTTGGTTTACCCTAAAATATGCTTTTGTTGGTTCAAACTTGGATTCAGTTGCTCCATTTTGGCATTGGATCTGGATCATGCATTGAGAACTTACTTCTCAAAGCTTGCATTTTAAAATGACTAATTCTGCGTTGGTTTTCCTGTACATTTGTTGGTAAAAAGGAAGAATAAATTGCCTATATTTGGATTATTGATTTGTCCCACTGAATTTGGAATGAGGTGTTCTCAGAATAAAAAGCAAGCTTAAAATGAACACTCAGTATTCTGGTCTAATTCTGGTCCCATATATTGTTTTATTAGTCACATTTGTATTAAGTAACCCATTTGGATTTGTTTTTCATATTTGATCTGGATTGTGCATTTCTCCAGAAAAAGGCTTAGAACTAGAGTAGCACTCAATGCATAAATGCTTTCATTTCATCTTCTTTGGTTTTTCCTACATGTTTGCTGGCCCAGATTCAGATTAGGTTGTCTATATTTGAATTGGGTTTATCCAACTGAATTTGCATTGAGCACTTTTTCAGAACAAAAGTCAGGAGGCCTTGAAAAAATTGACATTCTGAACTCAGAACTACTCTGGTTTTGTCCCAAGCTGTAATTTTGTTGGTCCAAATCTGGAGTAGTCCCACTTGTATTGTTTTGATTCCTGTTGGATCCAAGAAGCCAAGAATAATTTATAATTATCATAAAAATGATATTCTGCACTCAATAACTCTGCTGTGGTTGACCTCAAACTGGCCCTTTGTTGGTCCAAAGATTCACCAAGTTTGTATTGGTCTCACTGGATTTAAACAATGATGCTGTCTGTCTGGAATGAGGCAGTTTTGCTGTACCTCGTGAGAATGGAGCTCTTCTCCAAAGGAAATAGAGAACAAGACAAAGCAGATCTCCAAAAGATGTTGAAAGAGCTGCCACCACATGACTCATCTATTCTCAGGTGGCAGTGGAAAAGATACTTCCCATTGTCAGTGCCCAGGGCTGGAGACTCAAAGCAGCGCTGAAGGATGGCCGAGAGGAGGGACAGCTCACTCACTGACTCTTTTGTTTTACCCACAAGCTCAATTGAGCAAAGGAAACCTCCGCTTTGCTCTCTTTCTCCTTTTCCAATGACCCATTAAGGTCTGATAGTGTTAAAGCCTGAGTCTTGAATCGTCACTTCGGTTACCAAGAAAATGTAACTTGTGCTGCATCTTCATATAATTTATTTTACAGTCTTGACAAAGAGTCTGGCAGAGACTACAGCCAAGGTACGTTTCTGAGGAAATATCCAGCATTTGTCGATTACAGGTCCTTAAACATCCGAGGACATTGTGTGGTCCAAATGGTTTCTGAAGGAGAAACCTTGCAATTAAAATAAACAATGTTTAGACAAAGCCCCCAGATTAGCTGGAATGACAGCATTAATGACACTGGGAGGCTAATAAAGCCCTCTGAGGGCGGGAGGTCATTGTTTAAAGCTGACTCCCATACTGCTTTAGCCCCTATCTACTAATTCTTATTAGGGTGAGAAAAAGTATATGGCTCGATTTAGACCAACTGTTTTTTTGAGTTGTGAAAGCAGAATAAATGACTGATTTGCTGTACAAGCGGATCAATTATTTTCTTACTCTTCACTCTACAAAAACTGCATTTTAACAGGTTTTTCCATTTTTTTGGTGCTTGCCTGTAATGCATCATTTTGTTGACATGACTGTTTTGTTGTTTGCCTGACAAATTCTTTGTGTCTTTAACTTTGACAAATGCATTTCACTGTTGCCGTTCTCAGCACACTCTTTGAACCATTGCGTCAAGTCACTTTTTTGTTCCACGGACAAGGCTGTTATCAATTATTAACAAATCCTACAACTCGCTGCAGAAAAAAAAACAGGATCTCGGGTGTGTTGATTAAATCTGCTGTGTATATTTACCCACTAAAGTCATCTGATAGGGTTGGGCTGACGAAACTTGAGGATAACACCTTATGCAAGAATTAAGGAACGAGATTATTGTTATTGGATCCATAATGAGTTGTTACGAATGGTGACGGGTCACAACTGGGCCAGCACTGGTTTATCTAAACACCATAAAGTCCTGAAATGAAAAGGTCAACAGAGTCACAATATTTTGTCATTATCTTGCGAGATAAGAAGAGAGATGGAGTCATTGTTAGAGAGTGCCTTGGAGCACCAGGGGAACCCGATCCTCCCATATTTGCGTTCAAATCTCTTTGACTTTCCTCTCAGCCACTTCTCTGAGGCACGCTGTAGGAAATGATCAATCCAGTAAAGTGCAAAATATCAATCTACTATCAAGCTACTTAGACCAGATGCGTCCCCGCCACTCTGCTATTTGCTGTGGGCCTGAATTCTCAGTTAATCGTCAACTACGGCTGAGGGGAGGGATGTGAGATCAGGCAAGGCCTGAGTGTCCCTAGTTTGCCATTGGTGTATCCTATCAGTAAAATGGCCCCAATAAAACAGGGAGCGGCAGAAGGGGTGGAAAGCGATCCTTCGCCTTACGTTGTACCCCCATCTGCGAGCGTGGCACTTAGTGGTCTCCGGTGTCACGTGAAGAGAAGGGCATCTGCGCATCGTGCGTGGCGAACACAGCACGCGTGTGGCTAGCGGAGGCGCCTGGCCTCTATTGTGCCCTGCTCTGTGGTATGGCCCTCTCCACAACAGCATCTGTCACCTTAGGGGGTCAGCAAGGGCCAAGATGAATGAGTCCTGAGAGAATGCCCCTCTCACCCCACAGAGCAAATGGCCAAGAAGAGGGAGGGGGCAAGAGGAACGGGAGGAGGGCCTGCTGTTTGTGTATGTGAGTGTCGGATGGTTTGTGTATCCAGAGCCACTCAGTACAGGACAGAGAAGGTGGCTCCGCTGGAGTTCCTGAAACCAGGCTTTTCCGACCCGATTCTGGACTATCATGAACAGGTAGCTGCTGGCTCACAACGGGGACGAGGAATACCATCACATCCTTGACGCTGCTTTTGGATATTCAAACGACGTTTGCTATGGAAGTAGGCTGTTTGTGTTTAGTGATCTGCTTTAAGATCTTCAGTGGGATTTGAGGAACACTCCACACCCTGGCTGCTTATGAAAGGTACAGAAGCGTCATGTTAGTTTCTTTGACACTCACTGGCTCCTGCTGAATTGGTGTGAACGGCCATGGCTCTAAGCGCCCTATTTATTTAAAGATATTTGCATTTTTGCATTGGCTAATCTCTGTCCCATCCCCCTGCTTGAAGTTTTGCTCTTGAAACTGTGTTTCCTTGGGTTAATGTCTCTGAATGTAAAAAAAAAAACTAAGTGTGAACTGGTCTGTGATTTGTGAGTGCTCAGTCTAAATTTAAATAACGTAGTGTTACTTTTTATGTAAATGTAGGCGGTGATGCAAATAATGCAGTTGTGTGTTGCTTGTTTTTAGTGTAAATGTTTGACCTTTTTTTATTAGATTTTTTTTTATTTCATTTTTTGTGTGAAACTTGTAGAATTTGTTCACTGAAAGTGCATTGAAAGCAAGTTGCCCTCTCCCATTGTCATCAGTTTAATGTAATTATGCAGATAAGGGAGGAAACAAAAGAGGGAGTGGACTGAGAGAAAGGTCTTTAGTGGTACAGACTGTAACCACATTTGGTGCCACATGTGGCACATTTCATATAAACCTTTTATTTGGCCTTTTTCTTGTAGAAATTTAATACAGCGCTCTCAGTAAGTTCAGGTGCTGAGGTCAACACCTCTTCAGAAAAAAAATGTCCATGATAAATATATTTATGATGTTGCTTATTTTTGTTATAACCCAAAACAATTGCTCCACCAGCCAAAAGCGTCCATGCTAAAGTTTGTGTCCTTGTTATTAGTAAAAGAGCCTTTTATATGAACAATTTAAATCTATGTCACAAAGTTAGGTCAAGAAACTTAGACCTATGCATTAAACTGCATGTGTCACCCAAATAATGACTGAAATCTTCACGTTGCGTGTATTGGACAACATTAGTGTCAAATTGTTAAATGTTACCAGGCAGCAAACAAACTTTTGTAGCATTGCCTAATTATGTCTGTGGTTTGGTTTGTTTTGGCTACTTAGTGTTGTGTTTCCATTCTTGGCTATTTTAGGATCCCCTAGATTATATTTGTCAAGCTTTTGTTTTCTTTAGTTGGGTCCTTGTTGAGTCTTGATCAGGCAAAGAGACATGTGGCCCTGTATTCATTAACTGCACACTTTCAGTGTCATATTGAACCTTCGATGATTGATTTTTTGGATTTCAGAACTTGACTACATTAGTTAGCATCAGTTTCGTGTAAATAAAAGTAACTTGGTTTAATTTTTAGATATGCCATGTCAGCTTTTTGCCTTGTTTGCATTGTAGATAATCAGTCAGAGTTAGGAAGCAAATGGAAAGCCTGGACTGAGTGGAGCTGAAACAGCTCTTGGCCTAAAGGCAGGGCTCTCTGCAGGCACGTCCAAATTAGCATTTAACACCCCTTAAATGTCATTAGCAGTCAAACTGGACCCTGAGAGCCCTGAAGGCAGGACAGAACTATGCTCAGGTGCTGCTACCTCACTTTTCCTCTGTTTACCACAGTATCAAGATGAGCGATTAGCTGAAACTTGGCCCAACAGGCCTCCAAGCAAGGGTGTGCTACTTGTTTTTTGGGTTATTCTTTTTATTGCAGAGAAAGAAAAAGGGTTTGCTGATGCGTTGTGGAGTCTCTTGGAGTAGGCTGTCAGTGTTTCTGATAATTCCTAATATATCCATTCCTAGGCAAATGTAATCAAATTCTAACCTAAAAAAACACTGATAAAAATTGTGCACACAACGGTTCTTTTTCTGATCTTTTTTAAACTTCAGTTGGTCATGTAATAGTTGCAGATTTGGGATACTTTTGATAGAAGTATTTATTGACTGATTGATGGCTTTACTGCATTTCACTCTTGTTTTAACCAGGCCAAAAGCACAAAACCTGTCCCATCAGTCTTTGTGCAATCCTGGAAGTAGGAGACATGAAGTTCCTTTCCCCTGTGCGTTCCACAAACATTCCCTTAAGGTCATAGTGTCATATAACTCATCCCTCAGCGTTATCAGTTAACAGCTACATATGTTGAAGATCACTGCAATCTGTCCAGTTTTACAAACAACTGTCTGATCTGAGATAACGCATGAATTAATACTCTCCACATATGAATCTTATTTATTTATGCTGCAATAAATCAAAATAAGTTCATTGCCTAATGCTGCAGTAGTTAATTGTGCAATTGAATCAAATCAGAGAGAGATGAACTGGATACACGTTGTTTCCAATATATTGCACCAAAAAGTTATTTACCATGTGCTATTTATACTATAAATTAAGTTCTGACAGTTTGCCTTTTGTTTGTAGGCGCAGGAGTACTGCAGTCCAACTTTGATCTACCATGGAGAAGAGGTGATCCTGTCCTTCTGCAGCTGAAGAAATTTAATCAGAGGTATAGTGGTATAATGCCAGATACTGTCCATATTTAATGTTTTGTTTGTTTGCAGCTGTATTATTGCATAGACATAGCTAATAACCAAATGTGGGGAACAGAATACAACAGAAATGGTTTCAGAAGCTATTCTATGAAAGACTCAAAATAGCCTTGTTCAGGATTAATTAAAATCTCATCCACGCAGTTCATCTGAACATTACATTAATGTAAAAAGATCTACTTTGCAACTTCAGAACTGAGTCATGATGTGTGTGTGTGTGGTATTTATCCAGGATTCATGTGTGAAAATTGTACGTTTTGTTTCAGATCATGGGGAATTCATACGCGGGACAGCTGAAATCTGCCCGCTTTGAGGAAGCTCTTCACAACTCTATAGAGGCCTCATTAAGATCGAGCGGTGGCGACCCACAGCCCGTATTCACACAGCTCTATCTCGAGCCCGATCAGTATCCTAGCAACCTGGATGGTAATCATTAGCCTTCAGAGGAACTGATTTTGATTTGTTCTTAATCATAAAAAAACATAATGGCTTTCTAAAACTTGGTCAAAGAAGCTCTATTACATCCATCAAAAGCTACATATATGACATTTTATCTATTTTATCTTGAATTTAATGTCCTTTAAATTGCAGTTTTTGCAGTGTTTATTTGAACTGAGTTCAAAATAATGAATAAAAAATAGGTCAAGATTATCTATGTTGAAATAATTTTTACTATAGAAATAAAAATAGATTACTTTTTTTTCCAAATAAGAAAAACTGGTCAGCTATATTACTCGCCGTGTAATCAAAATGGTTTTTCGAAACTGTATTTAATCTCAGATAACCTATTGTCAAAGAGTTTGGATACATTGTTATGGTTTTATTTTTATTTTTAAAAAATTGTGTGGTGAACTTTATCAGGAAAATAACATTTATTAGGCCAGATGATGTCTGCCATTACAATTATGAGTCACAATGATAAAATTTTCAACTATGTTACCTGTAAACCCATACAGTTTGGAAGGAAGCATATCGTTTTTCCTGTTACGAAATGTACCCTAATTTTTAAAATGGCTCACATGTATATGTTTGTGCAAGTCTGCATTTAATACACCTTTCTCTGATTCTGCCCTCCAGATATTAAGCCCAAAATGGACCTGAGCATAAGGTCCGACCTGTCCAGCCATGTGCTGGTGAATTGCCAGTCATCCAATTCCATAGATGATATGGATGACGAGGATGATTCAGACACCAGCAGCCCACCTCTGCCGTACCTGCAGGGACCCCCTCCTGATGGCTGCTGCACTGTTGACGGTAGAGAAATTTAGTTGACACTGGCACAAAAATCTGATTTTTGGCTGACATACTTCAGAGTATGTTGCACACGTATAAACACAAAAATCTGCACAGGATCCAATCTGGATCACTTCCAAACGAACATTTTATCAGATACATTATCTGGACATCGGACCTGCATCTAAACACACATATCAGTTTCCCCTCAGAATTGTGACGTTTTAATGGCAGCATGCTGTATATGAGCTTACATTGCTTTTATTGAAGCGGGAACTTTAAATGTGGAAATATCCCATGAGTTTTATAAATAGCTTAGCTACTAAAACCTACATTATATTTCTCTTAGCTTTTTTTTTGTAATTAAACTTGATAATTCTACATCTAACATTGAAAACAGGTTGGCTAGAAAATTGGATACGGTCCAAAGATCAGATCTTTGCATTAAGAAGAATTGTGTATAGAGAGTCGGCGTGGCTGCTTTTCATTGTATTACTGACTCATGCCCAGGGTTCTGTCAGGCGGGAAAGGATCTGCGCCTGGTTTCCATGGCAACAGAGTCCATCGAGGTTCCCGCGGGGTTTGAGCTGGTTGGTGCCAAGTCGCCCAGCATCCCGGAGCACATCCTCGTCTGTGCGGTGGACAAGCGCTTCCTGCCAGATGAGAATGGAAAAAATGCACTTTTAGGTTGGTGTTCCAAAACAATTCCACTTATATAGTTTTATATGATATTATATAATCAGAAGTTCTTAGGGATGCACTGATACCATGTTCCAGGATGAGGTCGATGTGATATTTTTTATATTTGCCGATATCGAGTAACAATACCTTTATTTGGAATATGTCAAAATTAACAAAATATGCCACTTAGAAGTGATACAGAGTGCATTTTATTCCCTAGGATGCATTAGGGATTGCTTCGATACGATACTGGTATCGGTATCAGGTCTGACGCCACACTTCTGTACTTGTACCACTACTCATAACAATGCTCTAATACCAAACTAAGCATACTAAGATTATAAATATACGTTGGTGTCTGTACCCAATATTAAAAAAAATTACAAATGCAACACAAATACAGATATCGGTATCTGGTATTGGCAGGTACCAAATATAAAAATATCGGTATTGTCTAGTTTTGGAAAAAGTGTTATCGGTTCATCCCTATTGTAAATCTTGGTCATAAACCTTTCTTTGCCTGTCTGAAGAGTCTTTCGCAGCACGTAGTGATGCATGTTTGTTTGTTTGTGAAGGGTTTTCGGGGAACTGTGTGGGCTGTGGTGAGAAAGGGTTTCGCTACTTCACTGAGTTCTCCAACCACATCAACCTGAAGTTATCCACTCAGCCGAAGAAGCAGAAGCACTTAAAGTACTACCTGGTGAAGAACTCTCAGGGTGCTCTGTGCAAGGGAACCCTCATCTGCTGGAAAGGTACCACAAAAATACAGGACAAAAATCAAACCAGTTTAAATGTCTTTTTAATAAGCAAATAGAATGTACTTGCATTCATGTTCTATTTTTTTATTTACAAATTGATAACTGGTACAAATGATTGAAAAACGAGTAATGTTTAAATTGGCAAAATAGGCCCTGAAATGATCTTTTATCTCATATCTTATACACTGTACCAAATGTAGTGGTCCTTGAAATCTTGTGCATCTTTCCCTTCCATGAATAATACATAGTGTTGTTCCTCCTGAATCTGTTTCATGGTTCACTTGATGTTACCTGTATATTTTACATTTCTTTTTTTCTTTTTCAGATTGTAAGACAAGGCCGTTCTCGAGCAGTGCTTCTTCATCCAAGCCTAGTTCTTCATCCTCACTAAGCAGCAAAGAAAACGGAGACACAAATGGCCACAGTCCACCTCCCTTCCCCCTCTCAGGTGAGTGCATGGTCAAATATTACAAGCCTTTTAGTTTTCTCATGTGAAAGCATGTCATTTTAAGCCTTACATCCCTGAAGTAGCGTAAGAAAACACATGCGGCATCTGTCCAGCGGAGGATGTCCATCTCGTGCATGTGCAGAGGTCATGTTCTGTCCTGGGGGAGGGTCCATACGGGGGCAGGGAGGGAAACCTGGGGTTAAAGAGAGGTGGGGGGCTACTCAGCATTTGGTGACATCTGGCTGGAGGCCACACAGTGTTTACCCAACAGTGTTTGGTGAAAGAAAGCAAGTCATTGTCTTATTCTTCCTCGCAACACCATTCAGAGAGCCGGGCAGCTGGCCGCAGAGTGCGTCCATTAGTGGCCATAACAGTCTTTTACAAAACACAGAATAGGTTTAGGAGAAGAGCTCATTACTGCAAAGCAAATGTAACTTTATTATGACTAATTTAAATGCCATAGCTTCTTAATTTCTCATGAAGAGTAAAAAAGTAAAACTGCACTGATAATAAGTTATCCTTTGATCCACAGACTCTCCTCCAGCCCGCTTGCAATCTGGCTCATCCTCAGGGATTTTTGGACCCCCAGAGCTGGGCTTCCTCAAACCGCTGAACACACCAACCCATGGGACCAAGACTTTACCGATCGGTAACGCAAAAACACTCATTTTGAAATACAAGTAGCATTGATTGCTCATAATACCAAGCTAAAAAGCCACGTATTATTTGAAACAACTTGCGTTTACGTTCAAGTGTTCAGAGCAGGCAGCTTTTTAATTAGCAGTGCTTGCTAAAGAAATCATCGCTATATTTTATATTTAATATTTGATACATGCTATTACTGTTTTGGATTAGAAATTTAAGCTAACTACGCTGTACATTCATGCTTAATATTAAGCAGACAATCATCTATTGTATTTAAATATCTTCTCAGAAGTTTATTACCTATGTTAAAAAATAAATAGTTAAATATTTTAATAAAAAAACAAAAACAATTGTCCATTAAGCAGACAGTTTGGATGTATTTGCATTTTTAAATTCATAAATATTTCTTCCATAAAAGTTAATACATTGTTTATAATACATATAATATGCATAAAATCATTTTTTACATTTTTATAATTGTTTCACATTTTTGTTTAATATTTTGCTACATTCCTTAACAATAAATAAGGTAAAATATTGAAATTAAAGCGTATTTGCATTAGTATTCCATTTTTAAAATAAATTAATACATTGATAATTCTTTCTTCTGTCAGTAGAAGTCTTTGAATATCATTTCCTACTTTAATTACAAAGTTTTATTAAAAAAAAATAATTGCTATATTTCTAAGCTAAAATATTAAAATTATTGTATCTTCGAAATGGCAAATTGTTAGCAGCCAGTTACGGTCAGCTGTGTTTCGAATGTTCTTTGCTGCTTCTTTGTTTGTTTTTTCCACAAAAGGGTAAAATGAATCTGGTCTCTGAAGGTCATTTGTATTGACTGCTTACACAACCCCTTTTGCAAACACACACACTCACACACACACATTAACTTACTCCAAATCATGAATATAAGGCCAAAAATTCTGTATTACGGATTTTAATGTCAGCCCACGCCTCAAATTCCCTTCGATTGACGTTTAACATCACGCATGTGCTCTATTTCTGTGTGTCAGGAATATTAGATGTAAAAGTGGCCCAGCAGTTCATTATCAATATGCCATCAGTTAAAGGAAATCAATAAACTGTGCTCCAGAGGACCCATTCTCCTTCAGAAATGAGCAACAACGCTTTCCTTCATATTGAATTTATGTGTAGGTTGGGGTGTTTGCATAGTTTGTCACCAGAAGAGTGGACGTTAGCCATTAATGTGTCAAACATGACACCCTTCTGAGCAGTTGGGAAATTCTTTCAAAGATTTTAGCCTGAAAAGGTGGTTTAACAAATGGTGCTTATAAATATATGTTTTAAAAATGGATAAATAAGGAAATGCGGCGTTGATACTCCATGTGTTGTCCATACTGTTTTATTGACGTCCAAACGTATTTTTTGTTGTTCAGTTCCCACTGCCCTGCGAGTAAATGGACTAACAAATGGTCTGAGTATGGACGGACGGTCCAGTCTACTTAGCCCACCTCATACAAGCCCACTGGCCACACCTACTCATGGCTATAGGCCCACAGAACCAGGAGACAGTCCAGGTAAGCAAAGCTGGCTGATAGAGCTGCACGATTAATCCTTAAAAGATCACAATCTCGATTCAAACACCCGGGCAATCTAATTTCTAAGTGATAATGATCCACCCGTGTCTATTAAAACTTTCACAAAGTCTTAAAACATTCAAATTGATCCTTCACATCTGCATTTGCTCTGCCTTTAAATCGTCATTTACAATTATCCAGAAACGTGCTGCTCTACTGCCGGATCATGTATGTCATTAGTGGTCAAACGCTTCAGATGTTTTGATGAAATACACTGTGCATGCGCTCTTTCTTGCAGCCTCCTCTGCAATGTCATCCGGTCCGCCTAAAAAGCGTCACCGCAGCTGGCACCCCACGTCTCTGGTCCCCGTCCCAGCCACGGCCGTCCCTGTGCCAGCCATCCGGCCGCTGACGTGCAGCTCTGGTGAGTCTGCCTTCATCATCTCAGCCTGTTGTTTTTCAGTTCATCCAGGCTGTTTATGCATGGCCCTGAGCGGAAAACGGCTATGAATTTGATCACCTTGCTTTTGTTTTTAACAAGTACCAAGGGACGTGACATTTTCCATTCACAAGGATGATTTATTCATTGTTTTCATAGAAACAGAGGGTCACGAAGGGTCATGTTAAAGTAGCTTCTGAACTGTTTAGCAGCAGATTGGAGGGTTTATGATCTCTTTTGAGATCCATGCACTGTGATCCTGAGCCTTAGTTATCTTGTCCTCGCCGTTGATTGGAGTGTCATGTTAACACAGCATGGGACTGAAGAGATCCGTCCAATGTATTATCAGGGTTCCACAATGGCACGGTCTATGTGTTCCAGTACAAAGAGTGCATGCATGTAATGTGTTGCTCCTTCATTCCAGGTTCTTTATTGCCACTGTCCAATCAACAGCCTCCATCAGTGTCAGGGGTCATACAGCCCCAACCAATCACAGCAGGAGAAACCGTCATCATCCCTGACAACCTTCTGAACTCCTCCGGCGTCCGACCAGTCCTTCTCATTGGTCAGTCTTCATAACAGACTCATGATTTAAAGGCTTATGTAAATATATTCAGGTTTATATATTAAATATATTTATATACGATATGGTTTATATCAATATAAATATACACACATATACACAAAGTAAATATTTTCAAAATATATCCTGTATGTGTTTGTCCTCGACAATTAATCATAATCAATCGTTTCACTGCAATAATATATATAGAGAAAATGGGTAGTTGACGTATTAATATGGTCTAAACCTGTCTTGTGTTTTTTTCATGTCATATTTTTTTTCTAATATGATTTTTTTGCCTTATTAAGTAGGCGTCCTATAAAGAATAGTTAACAGGATAGCAAAATGCCAACATTTAGATCAGATATATAATATTATTTAACTTTTATTTATACATTTAAACAGCAAAGTGTGATATTAAGTTAGAGATTAAAAAAAAGGTCAGCAAAACAAGCCATAAACAACTTTTCTGTCAATTTAAA
>JAUYWG010000032.1:18840444-18852160 GCA_034779775.1 Enteromius afrohamiltoni
TTTTTTTTTGCCAAAAATCCTTAGGATAGTAAGTAAAGATCATGTAAAGATCAATTTCTTACTAAAAATGTATTAAAACCTAATTTTTGATTAGTAATATGCATTGATAAGATCTCATTTGAACAACTTTAAAGGGGATTTTCTCTGCATTTAGATTTTTCTCTACCCTCAGATTCCAGATTATCATACAGTTGGATCTCTGTCAAATATTCCCATATCCTTTTAAATCACTCAATCAATGGAAAGCTTTCAGATCATATATAAGTCTCAATTTTTGAAAAAGAACACTTACCACACTGGTTTTGTTGTCCAGGGTCACATATATTAATGCCTTATTCTACAGCCATAATCCTACCCAATACCTAAACTTAACAACTACCTAGTAACTATTAATAAGCAGCAAATTAATAAAAAAAAATCATTAATTATTCAGCAGCACTGCAAGTTAATATATAGATGCATCCTGATGTCAGTAACAAGCTTAGGTGCTTTCTCTTGTTGTGGCTGATTGTATTGACGTGGCGTTTCAGGAGCGGCTCGATTCATGATCAAGGAACTGTCCTACCACAACCTGGAGCTGGAGAGGAACCGGCAAGAGGAGCAGGGCATCAAACGGCAGGACGTCTGGCCCTTCATCGTTATGATGGACGACTCCTGCGTCCTGTGGAACGCCCATCAGCCTGGACCCGAGGGAAACAGGTGTGTAACGATGACTGCATCCCTGTACGGATCTGTTGGAACATCTTCGTTTGTCTAACATCCAATGTCTGTCTCTCAGTGAGACCATGAACGTGTCTCTGAAGAGCGTCCTGCAGCACATGGAGGCCACTCCGAAGATCTCTCTGTATGCCATGTGTGGCCTGCGTAAATGGAGCAGCGGCTTGTCTTCTCAAGCTCCCACGAGGCCTTTCTCTCGCTGTCACCTTCACGACCTCATCATGCTGAACGTCGACCTGACCCAGAACGTCCAGTATGACCTCAACCGGTGAGCGTTTGCGGTTTTGTAGTTGTGTTATGATTGATGCACCAGTAGAGTCTAATGTTATAAACATGCGCAGGTTCACATGTGAAGAGGTGGATTTTAACCTGAGGGCCAACAGCAGCGGTCTCCTGCTCTGTCGCTTCAATCAATTCAGCATCATGAAGAAACACATCCCCATCGGAGGACATAAAGACTTCCTCATCAAGCCCAAACTCATGGTGAGCTTCGTACTGTCCCTTCAGACTCTTCAAACAATAGTACAAGCTTGTTGGCAGTTAATGGTAACCGCAGTGCTATGATACATTCACTAGTGGGCGCCAGTACCAGTCATTTTAATCATTTCAAGCAACTTCAATTCTCTGACTTAAACAACTGAACTTTACATAATTCCCATTCACTATTTATGTCTACAGTTGTGCAATTGCTGTAAATACAGTAAATGTAGATATATAAATCAGTAGATACATAAAAAATGTCCAACGATTATTCGCGATTAATTGCATCCAAAATAAAAGTTCCTGTTTACATAATATATGCGTGTATAATGTGTATATTTATTATGCATTATATTATATTATCACATTCCTGGGACTGTAAAAGTATTTGTAAAGAACAAGTGTAATTGTGTGAGACTAACCCTCTCCGTGCATCTCTTTTATGCCGCAGAGGATGGAGACCCCGGTGCGTGTGTGTGCGTCTCAGTTCGTGTGCGCTCCGGACAGTGAACACACACTGCTGTCTGCCCCGGCTCAGTTCCTGCTGGAGAAGTTTCTGCAGTCCTGTAGTCACCGTCTCTTTCCTCTGGCCCTCTGTAACAGCGCTAACCCCGTGCTCTCCATAGACAGCTACCTCAACCTTGGCCCACAGGTAAAAATAAAAAACTCTATAGCTAATGTAATGACAATGTTCTCACCTTATATCACTCCAGACCTGTGCGTTTTTGGGAATTACAATTTTGGAAGAATGTTCATGTAGCATTTTTCATAAAACAACAGTTGACTATCAGTGAATAAGTAACTTAAGTATATATACACACACAACAAGACAACAAGCATGTCAGTGCAAGTGCAAATGGTATGTAAATTCTACTCATTTATCCCCTATATTCTGCATGAGTCATTGAATCTGTTGCGTGTTCTTTGTGTGACAGATTCAGACGTGTTACATGAGCTCCCGGCCACACTCTGTGAACGTGGATCATCAAGGGGTGATGTTCAGTGGGCTGCTGCTCTACTTGTGTGACTCCTTTGTCGTTTCAAGCCTCCTGAAGAAATTCAACTTCCTCAAAGGTGAGGTATTGTGAAAAAAACCCAACATATTTATATTAAAAAGAAAAGGCCAAAATGCACTCGACTAGTGGTGTCAAGTAATTCATCGCATCCAGCACATAACCTTTCATAACTAAAAACTTAAACCGCAAATTCTACCTTTAAAATGGTCAGGGCATGGCATAATCTTTAATATAAAAGTTCACGAGTCATCAGAACAGTAATAGCACATCTTAAGCACATTGTGGTCTTATAAGCAGATTTAAATCGTTGTCATTTCTGTGGCTGGTCTCGCAGGTGCCACGCTGTGCGTGATCTGTCAGGACCGGAGCTCTTTGCGTCAGACTATTGTGCGTCTGGAGCTGGAGGATGAGTGGCAGTTTCGTCTGCGAGATGAGTTTCAGACGGCCAACTGCAGCGAGGACCGCCCCCTCTACTTCCTCACCGGCCGCCACATCTGATCTCTTCAGCACATACTCTCCAGCTTTATTTCCAACTCTCAGACACTTGGGAAGAGATTCTGGTCTGTTCAGCACTACCTCAGACGGTGTTTGAGGATAGATACTTTGAAGAAATTACAGATACTGTGCTGGATACAGATTTTGTGTTTCCCTTTTTTAACATTTCGGAAAAACTTTGTTGGTGAAAGGACACTGAAGGAAATGACCTTCTCCATATGATCTCAGGGTTTGAGTCACGAGACAAAAGGACCTACTACTCTTCGTTTGCTTTATGTACTGCTCATCATTAATGCTGTCCAATCAATGATGATGAGTTGATGCTTGTTTAGTTCTGGGAGCATTTCATCGGGTAACCCATGTCATCAAGGTGAAAAGACAAAGAATCTTTTATAATCTTTTATCTTGCCAAAGATATGACCTGACGTAATCCAAAAAAAAAAAAACATTCCTTGCTCCTCAGAGCTGTCGGTCACTCGAGTTTGGGCATTGCACCTCACCCACAAAGTTACAAAGTTCAATTACTAATGTCAGCATACGCTAAAGAAAGCCATTTATGATCTTCTCGATTCCGGCCTGAATCAGACGGTGTGTGCCAATCTCCTTCATGATTGAAAATGCTAGTTGGTGCATATCTCAAGTGTTGAGTTAAAAGGTCATGTTGTTCCAAGCTAACATTACTCAATCATCAGTGAAACATTCCCTTTACACTCCAGAAGAGACCATTCATATCAGTGAAACCGGAAAGACAATGACCATTTTATAATGATATCTACCTAGCTAGCTAGTTAGCTCATACGGTATGTATGCGAAGTTGAATGTTACGCATTGGTGTTTAGGACTTTTTGGATGTTAAAAGAAAAAGCTTTGTTTACATTTTAAGAGATGCCGATATTAATATATATATATATATATGTCAGACTTGTTGTCACTTTGGATTCTGGCTAGCTTTACTGAAGAGTCACTTTGAGCCGTATGTGTCACGGATCAGACGCGTCCTCTTATTTTTCCATGGCACAAAGAATCTACCTAGGACCCATTAGTTTCTGTTTCGGGTGATTTATTTAAAATTAGAAAAACGGATCCCTTTTTTGAGGGGTTGCTTTATTTATTGAAGAAGCTTCTTGGACTGATAATCATTTAAATATCGGGAATGCTTTGCTAGGTCAAGTCCTTAAGTTTGTCACCAAAAGCTTTGCACACTTGAAACTATGTACAGATGATGCATTAGAAATGAACTAATGTTAAGCCTAACAAATGTATGGTTTACGTTATTATGAATCAACTGGAGTGTTTAAAATAAAATGCATCAGTTCCCGCGATGATCCTGATTGTAATGATGAAGAAAGCCAAGCACCCACTGGACAACCTTTCGAATGTGTCTCATTTGTAGATAATTTGATGTGCACATAAATTATGCAAATTGCTTCTCACAATCTTTGCATCTTTTCTGTCAGCTGTGAATATTCTGAACATATGAACCATTTGAAATCATCTACCTCATGATCTACTGGCCGGCTTTGGTTTAGTAAACGTTTGATTTCAGAAAAATGTTCTTATTGCTGTTGAGATAAATGAATGTAATAAAGTGTTAATCTACAACCTCATGGTGTTTATGTGAAACTTGATGTCACAAATGTAGAAAGCTCAGCTAAACACCTCTCACCCTCAAATAATGACTTATTGTGGATCAAATCAAATGACAAAATAGAATTCTTAATCTATTGTATTCCTTGAATTTGATTGGCTGAGCAGCATTCTAAGAACTCCCAACAAATTAATAATTATATCCCTCAGCTGATTCGTTCACAAACACTAATACATGCAGGAATTGTAAAAGCGCAGCAAAACTTACGTAAAAAGAGAACTTTTGATATATTTTTGCAATTGCAAGTGTAGCAGGTTTTAGAACGTATTTTGTGATTCCACTTGTCATGACCATATTTGGGTTCAGGGGCGTAGCATCAAATTCTGGGCCCGCTTAATCTCGAGGTTCACAACTACTGTACCTACAACACCATTTAATACAATAATCAACTGATGCATTTACCCAAAATATTTACATTTATTAACAACATTTATTGTGATCTTAAAATTATATTTAAAGGAAAATACAATTTCACTCTTAAGGGGCCCTCCCCCAACTTGGGGCCCTGGTAATTTAGTCCCACTTTTCACCCAAATACGACACCCCTGTTTGGGTTTCCTGCGCGTATCTGATTTGGGGAGTCGGCGCACATTGCTTCTTCCCAGTCTGCATGTGATTTCACAGCGGTAGGTCACAACAGTTTCTTTTAAAAAGTGTTGTTTAATGAATGTAATCTTATTTATATATTTCTCAGCGTCGTGCATTGCTGCCGCTCGCTGCTTATTTGCTGCAAGAGTCCTCAATTTTCCTGTTTTGTGTTATTCAGATCCAATAAACGAGGACTTGATGGCAAGGATTTCGGGGTATTAAGTTTAATAAACAACACAACGCAGATAACAAACCACTACACAAGCGGCTTTTTGTTAAAACGAATGTAACCCTGAAGTTTAAACCCCTTGCTAAATCTGTACAGGACAATTTTATTTATAATTATTTTTTATTAACTGTGTGTATATTGTTTTTGAGCAGAGAAAAACAGATATTATGTTCAGTTAAAACAGATATTATGTTGCTTCTAACTCTATTTTACATGCAAATATAGCCCAAATCACAGCATAGCCATTGTCTATATCTTATTTGAATGAATTAGACAACAGCTCGATTATAAAACAGGATTTTAATCAATGTTAACATTTTGTAAAATAGAGGTAGTTTAATAGGCCTAATAATGGGGTGCATTTCAGTCTCTATTTCATATTCATTACGTTTTTCTGACAACAGAAACCATTAAATATATCAGAAATTTGGGTGCATTAAATTACATTATGTGACCACAGAGACGCAAGATAATTTGACGCACTGACGTAATGAATACGCAAATTAACATATTACGTCATCTAGCGATTTTTCAAGCTGAATTTAGCTACTTTCGATTGAAAAAAGTTGGCAACACAGTTAGCGATTCTGTAATTAGATTTAGCGACTTCTCAGACCCCATTGGCGACTAGCAACAAATCTAGCGACTATCAATCCTCAGCGAGTCTCTGGTTTTCCCAGCACGCGCTCATTTAGCGACTTTTCGAGGTGGCTTTAGCTACTTTCGATTGAAAAGAGTTGGCAACACTGGATCTTTCGTCTTTAGTCGGTGGTCCAATTTCAAATGAAGCACATTCACACTGCTCGGTAGTAATGTTTAGTAAACTTTATCCGATGCAAAAACTACATGGAAATGTTTCACTTTATTAACTCTTAACTTGCTTATTAGCATGCATATTACTAGAATATTAGCCATTTATTAGGACTGATTACACATAATTTCATGTTACTGAGGGAAAAGTCAGTTAATAATGAATAAGTGTTCCCTGAAGTGTTATCTTGTTTATTGTTGCAGATACAGAGAACAAGGGGCTATTTGCTCTATTATTATATTATATACTATAATACTTATTGTTTTAACTGTTGATGCTAAGCTGTTTCTGTAAAACAATCATGTGTTTGCTATGCTTATGTGCTGAGTCAATCATCAGCCTATAATGAACCTTGTACACAGTCGCCTCTGTCAGTATTGTAGGACACTGTATAAAATCACACCACAGTTCAACCCAAGAGAACTGGTGAACTTTAACCCTGTTAAAGCAGTGGGACACATTATCATTTCACTCGGGTTGTCAAGATAACCTCTTGATGACTGCCAAAGGTAAAAGCCTGTGGGTGGTTTTATGTGTGTTTCGAGTGAGCCGCTCGGGTGAAGTGTAAACCGCAGAGTCCAAAATAAATCTGGCAGGAGGTGTTTTGATGCTTTGCTACATCCTATTATTGTCAGAAGAGCCCAGATGCCCTACTTACATGCCCAAACACACACAAATTCACAGTTTCCTCACTTAGGTAGATCTGAGATGCAGACACACTTATATATGTATCAAATGTATCCTGCAAAAGCAAAAAGAATTGAAGATTACAAAGAAGTATAATTGACTGTACCATGCTAAAGTATTGACATCAGACTTTGCTTTATTGATATGTATAACGACTCTGAGATAAACATATGTTTTGATAGTGTCAATGTCACACTCATCTTCTTGGTAAATACTTCTCTGTCTGGCTAGATGTTTATAATGAGATTATAATTAGTCTAAAGCAGACTGCTAGATATGTTATACATTTATGAGCTTAGCAGTCTGCCTTCTAGTCTGGATGAGATTTAAAGCAGAAAAGAACTCAGAAAGTTCCTCCACACAAGGTCTGTATTGAGCTCATGTGAAGTTTATCAGCACAGATGTACACATGCAAGCTGGCAAACCTTATTGTCATTGTCATTGCACCTGTTAGGATTTTGGGAAAGAAATGTAACATTTTATTCTAATCTACTGCATTTTTTGAAGCTTTTTACACAGTATTTTCAGCTTTACAGTGGCAAAACGTTCCTCAATCACCTCTGAAATACCCTAAATAACCTAAAAGGATTTTAAACCTATATTCAATGTTCAGATTTCTTTTCTGGAAATGTATGCAAATTCTAGCACATTTATATATGATATAACGTCTCATTTGCATATTCAAGCCATTTAAAAAAGGTTTTTCCATTCTTGTTAAACGTGCTCAAAAACTCACACATGCCAAAAGTGGTGAGAATTTATGTCTGAAGTACACTGTAAAAAATCAAATCAACAAAAGGCTGGAAGGGCAAAAATATTGTAGTTGAACTAATTTTATTGCTTGGGCTTAAGTTGAGAAGACACAAAATATTAAGTCTACACAAATTAATTTGAATAACATTAAATGAATGGTTATTTTCAAATGCAGTCAATATTCAGACTGCTAAATGTTGACTAAACTAATAAAAATCAATTCTGTGGTGAAAGGGACAGACGTGGGCAGATCCGAATGCAAGCTTTTATTATTATCCATGGTCATACAGGCAGAGGTGATCACAACGGCAAACAGGGCAATGGAGAATAGGCAGAACCGGGGTTGGTTGCAAGGTCATAAGTGACATCCGTGGTGGGTTCTGGGCAAGATGAAAGTTCAAGGGTGCTTACTGTGGCCGTGACAGGGTATGACGAGAATTCGGGAATGGCCTCTGTGGGGCTGGACGATAGTTCAAATACAGCCTCCATGGCTTGATAAGGGTTGGTTGTCAACTCTGAAGCTTCATTAGCGGTGGCAGGGCAGGACAAGAGACTACAAGTTCTTAGGATTGAAACTGAGCTTCGACCTCCTTTCAAATGTTTAGTAAGAGTCCTGGCTTTAAGACATCTATATTCAGTTATGCTTATAGCGCCACCTGTTCAAATTATAACAGGGCATAATTAAATCATTGCCACATCATTAATAACAAAGAAACGCTGTATGGTTTAATTCCATTATTTATTTAGGACCACAAATGCACTTATAATCCATACAAGTACATGTGCATATATTTATTCTACATAGACATATATCTTGTATTAAAATCTTATTGCTGCACATGTTAAATACACAATCCTTTTATAAATCTATAAAAGGAAAGAGGTCTTTATGGAAAAATATGTCCGTTGTGCTACAGGTTATGTCACGCATGTCGGTATAGTTACTCAAGACACTTAGAACAGTGACACATGCTACTCAGAAACAGGATGGACGGGAAGCAGAGAGAAAAGCGTTTTAGAGTCCACAGGAGCAGATAGACGGTTAGAAGCGCAATATGAGGCAGCACCATCATAAAAACGGACAAAAGTCAGTATGTACAACACATGGCTGGGCGGCTTTCAATAACTAACGTCTAGTTCTGGACTTCATATCATTCCTCCATGAAACAACCCACGTGCAATTCTGTTACATCGGTTATAAAGAGACATCATTCATTTGGGGTTGAACTATTCCTATCATTCTCATATAACTACTGACTGCTCCTGTTTTCATTTTTTACATCATTTAAGGAGCTCTGGGTAGGATTTCAGTGGCGCCATCATATAAAAAGCTATTTGAGCCTGAAGTAAATTCAAAGCAAGCATATTTTAGTTTAGACAAACAGTAGCTCAAGTCATTTTCACATTCACAGAATCCTTGAAGCCACGTCCGTCCGGTTCGAGAAAACACACTTTACTTACAGGGCTACACAGGTTAAGTGCTTTTAACTAAAATTAGTGCAATTGTCACATTCCTAGTCAACAAAATAAATAAAAAGAAAGATTAATGTTAAACTATGTCAATATAACTGCGATGAATGAGAACAAAGTGCAAGCGGTACATTCTTATGAAACATAAAAACTGTGATATGATACAATCTTTTCTGGCCCTATAAACACAAGCTAACAGGAAACACAAAGAAAGCAGGGGTTAGTCCCTGAGGGCCACAAAGACAGACATTTAGGATACTTAAAGATCAAGTTGATGAAGGATTGGAAATGTTCTCTCTGTGAATACATGATGAGTCTCTGTGGGCTTTACGCACTGATACTTCAACTGATAACGGAAAAACTAAATCCTAGGGACTGTTTTTGTCTACTTGGAAAGGGGAATGTGTTATTTGAGTTTTAGGTAAAGTCTGTGCAACAAAGTTTCAGACTTGCACAAAACAACATTCTTGGCTCCAACCATTTCCACAGTAGTGCGGTGTGATCTCAATCAAACAAGTTCAGGTGTTTTGCACACAGAAAATGAACTTTTTTCACATTATTTACATGACAATTAACCTTTGCACTGTGTTAAAATACCTAATTTTGTGTGCCTTTTAAATAGCTTCTCATAATGCAGTGTCATCATGAAATAGTGTATTTAATCTTTTTATCGCTTGGTTTCTTTCAATTAGCATCGGTTTTATGGAGCTGCTTGATCGTCAGCTTCATTGATCTGAGCGTATGCACCTCCAGGTTTTGAGTGAAAAAATTAACGATGCCTATGAACATTCAGAAAACAATTAGTTAAAAAGACTAAATCCAATATTTGGCAGCAACACAGCATAACAAGAGAATTACAAGCCATGTTTTGCAGAAGTGTAATAAGGTGGGGAGATAAAAACCTAAAAGCACAAAAAATATTAAAAACGTTTTAGGAAGCTGTTACACCCTCTGTAAGCAAAGTCCAGTGTGGTAACATCAACTTTAACGTCAAAACGATAAGAACACAAACTCTCATCTTCTCAATAGTTCGAAAGATGCTTATTAATGTTTCTAAGACTATATTTCTTTCTATGATTCTGTCTTACAGGTCATAGGACTATTGAAATATTGATAAATTTGTAATGTGCATTTTACAGAGCCTGGTCTCATGAAAATGCATATAAATAGTACGCCAAATAAAAATAAAAACTTTTAATATTGATATGCAAAAATGGACTTTGGTGTCCATAGAAACGCATTTTTCGTGCACATATGATATGCATCCCCTAGTACAAAAATATAAGTATAGTTCATCTATCTTTACTGACAGATAACTCGAGAGCTACTGATATAAACAGTAACTTTATTTGGAGTATTACTTGTACACAATGCATATTTCTTATTAATAAGCCTAAAATGCGTGTTTATGTCACTTTTAATGAGGATTGTGTAATACTGCCCTTTAAATGCAAAATATTTAAAGTGTACATAAAGTATTCTTGCAATAGTTCCACTTCAGCACAATCATATATACTAAGTATGTCTTTAATTGGACTTCAGCACTACTTCTGAACAATTAAAGTGCATTAAGTATGAAATGAGTTGTTCCAATTTAGCAGACTTTAATTATACCAGTTTTGTATACTAAACGTACAATTGCATGGCATTTTTTTAAAGTACATAAATATGAAAATATGCCTAAATGCATGCGTAGTATACTACAAATACATTTTCATATTTATGTACTTGATAAAATGCCATGGAATTGTGCTTTGAGTATGTGAGTATTTAGGCCTATTAATACGAAATGTGCATTGTGCACAAGCAATACTCCAAATAAAGTTGAATTTAAAAAGTTATGTTAGTAGGTCTCGAGTTATCTGCTAGTAAATATGCTAATAGATTTGAACTATACTTGGTGTGAAATAAATATATTTTAAATATATTACTTTTTTACTATGGATTACAGCCCAAAATCCATTTTTGGGTATCCAGATACCACAGGCATACTATTAATACACACTCATGAGATCGGGTTGGAAATGAATGAATTGTGATTTAATAACACAGTATATGCAAAAAGGATGAAGGAAAATCTATTAATTGTCATGAGAATAATGTCACAATAAAATTAGGTATCATTTTCTTTATGCAAACAAAACTTTCAAAATTTAATTTTGATATAGTTGTGCACCTGGACATTTCTTTGTGACATTGTCCCAACAGGTTCCAATAGGCTGTTTTTCTGGACATTCATTTTGAGCAATATCACCTAATGATGATTCAGTCCCGGTGGATTTTTTAAATCATATTTAGAAATATAGTCATACATAGACATGCGATTAAGTAAAAAAATAAGTGCATCGATGGATGGACGGATGGAACATGTGCGAGAAATTCTACGAAGACTTTCTGTTCCATGAATTCAATGAAAAGAGAGGTGCTTAAAATCACTACAATAAACAAATAAAGAGATGAACAGACTACAAAAAGAAAAACAATCCTGGCCCTCGAGTGAACCTGTGCCCTTCGTTTTGGAAATGTATACGGCTTTTTTTGCTCATGGCTGTAGAGAGAATGGAAAGAGAAGGTCAGTAGAGATCACCCAGACTGCAGTCGTCCTCAAACACGGCACTTGTGAATTGCCGAAAGACTCGGTCCATGTAGGTGCTCTGCCGTGGCCACAGACCCTCCAGGAAGCCAATATGGCCACCGTGACAGGTGATGAGCAGGGCCACATTAGGGTTCTGCTTCACCGCCTCCACCGGAATAGCTGGAGATAAAAGAGTGGCTTTGGCTCAACATGGATGGGATAAAGTCATGACCCTTTTCAGCTAGCT
>JAUYWG010000032.1:18859082-18870529 GCA_034779775.1 Enteromius afrohamiltoni
TGATGACGGCTCACTCAGGGCCAGTTCAGTCTGTGTGACACGCTGCTGTCAATCAACTATTGTGGGAGTGGCCTCTTGCATTTGAGAATGGCTTGATTTCAGAAGGGGCAACTTATTTTTATTTATTTTATCAAATTAAAAGAAAACTACCTGTGGATCTTTATCATTGTAGGGTGGTTGAGTACACACACTCCCAACACACATTTCAGTCCAAACCGCTTGAAAAAGTGCATGCGGCACCAGGTGACCCCTTTAAGGGAATAGTTCACACAAAAAATTAAATTCTATGGACGTCAACGGTGACAAACTTTCTTCAAAATACAACAGAACCAAGAAATTCATACAGGTTTGGAATTACTTGAGGGTGAATAAATGATGACAGAAATTACATTTTTGAGTGAACTATTCCTTTAAATCTCAAAGTCATGTCCTTGAACAAATTCTATTAATTATTTATGTGTCTAACTGCACATGAGACTGGCTGTTTATCACACACAGCACATGTATGAAGCTGATAAGAGCTAAAGCAGAGTTATCTGATATAACATGTAGAGTCAAACTACATTCCTCCGGGGCCAGTATAGTGCAGGCTTTATCTGACTGCTTCTGCTCTCGTCTTTCAAACAGGTTTTATATCGCTCTCCCGTAAGCTTCTTTCTTTCTTTACATTTAATTCTCTCTTTCTTGGGTGCTACTCCACACACAAACTAGCACTGCTGACCATTCCTGTTCCCATTTGCCACAACTAAGACATCCATCAGTCAGTACACACACAAAGTTCCCATCTCTAGCACACGTCACTGCTTATGTGCTAGTGTACCTTCAGCGGCTGCTGCCGATTTCTGCTGCGGCATGGAAACTTGCTCTTAGCTAAGCTGCAAAGCTGCAATTCATTAAGCAGAGAACAGGCCAAAGAAAGATGCTGAGTGAGCTGCTGTAGCCCCCACGGCCTCACGCCTCTCGAGGTTTACAAGAACGAGCTCCTGACAGATGCCCAAAAGGAGAAAATGCCCGTCTCTGCATCCCTGAAGGCTTTAATGCAGAGCTCAGCTGTTTGTTGACTCTCTCGCTTTCTTTCCCTCTGTGTCTACACGGGGTGGCAGCTTCACAAGTGGAGTTGGACAAAGATGTTACAGGAGTATTGTGAGCACGCATTGATCTACACCATAGCTAAACAAGTTCTGGCGCAGGTGTGGTATATGAATCTTACAAAAGCATCAGTTCAAGCCTTTCTGAATCCGGTGGTGCAAAATATGCACCGCTAATGGAAATGATGTTGCTTTGGAAGTACACTAAGAAATCAAGCTGAAGGTGAAGGAGAACAGTGCATTAATGAACTGAGAAATTGTGATGGGTGTAAAATATCCGATTTAAGCAAACCTTTAAAGAACTGAAAATGATGTGCAAGTCATAAAACAGATGCAAAAACAAAATCCTGTGAAACTTGCTAAATCTAAATTGTCTAGATTAAGAAGCCTAAATTGTGCCAGAAAGTTGCATTTGACGGCCATTTTTTTGTTTGTTTTTTCAATAGAAATAGGTCTGATTTAAAATTAAGCACACTAAATAAACATTTAGTCATGAATGATGACTTGTTGAGGAAAGATGTGCTCAGGCTTGCCAAGTTGACCGTTTTCCCATGGAGTCTTTTTTTTTCCAAAAGAGACAGTTTACCCAAAACGGAAACTTCTGCCATGATATGCTCACCCTCATGTTGATCCAAACCTGTTTGAAAGAAAATGTTGGCAACCAAACGACCTCTGACTTCCATAGTATGTGGAAAAATGCCTTGGAAGTCAACGGCTCAACTGTTTGGTAGTCGATGTTTTTTTCAAAACATCAACTTTTGTGTTCAACGGAAGAAAGAAACAAAGAAGGTATAATATGTGCAGGTATAATTTATGGGTGAACTATCAGTTTTGGTCTATTTGGCTATTAGTTTCTTCACAATAAGTGATTGACTCGTATAATGGGCCAAGTTTGGTTAAAAAAAATTCTCAAAAATAACACAAAAAAGGTTCACTGAGCACAAAACCAAGCTTCTGCTATGACCGCTTTATTTAATAACGATATTTTCCTCCATTTTAAATTCTTAATATCCAACGAAAGGTTAGATTTTTGTAGATTTTTTAAGGTACTAAAAGTATTATCTTTGCAGATTATCTTATTTGATCATATTTACCAAGGGTGTCCATTTTCTTGCCCCTGACTGTACTAGTACTATCACTGATTATTATATTACAATATCACCAAATATTACATTTTTGGTAATATTATAAATGAAATGTTAGTTTTGTTTTAACTTTAAATTTAACAGGGGTTTTTTTTTTTCAATTTTAATTAGTTTTTCTTATTTTTAACAGTTTTTTAAATATCTACTGTATTTATTGCTTTTCATGAATTATTATTTGGGCTACTTTTGTTTGTAGACCTGGCAAACTCTCGATGTGCAATTATTTTTCACTGTAACTGGACCAGAAATTGGACTGGAAAATGTGTAAACATGGATTTCTGAGTTCTGAAAACTCATTTTTTGTCAAGAGAACAAGCACATTGACCCTATTTCTAAATGAAAGGCTGTGAACCAGGCTGCTCACCTGTAGCCCAGATCCCGGCTTTGCTGTACCATGTGCAGAATGTAGGATTCACGGCTCGTGCCCGTCAGTCCCGGGAGCAGCAGCACGGTGGGGCGTGTGGACTGCTCCGGATGGGACGCGCTGTCATCATTGTCAAACCAATCCAGAGAGATCTGGCCTCCATCTGGTGCTCTAATGAGCTCACTGCCGGACTCACAGAACAGCTTAATTTAGCCAGAGGAACATTGAGTGAAACTGTGGAATTATGCGGTAATACTAGCTTAAGTGCTGATAAACAGTACAAAGAGTGAAACTGTTACAGGAATGCGTCTCAGTTAACAAAAGTACCACGGCGGTACAGCGTTTATACGGCCTCTTAAACCACTAAACCCGTACCGGTACAACTGGATTGAATTGCAAACAAAATAATGTGCTTTGTTCTTATGTGCAAATGCTTTTTGAACAGTTCGTGCTTTTATAATGCAAACTAACCTTACTGCTTCAAGCATGTAAAATGTATTAACGGAGATCCTGATTGATACGGTTCTCGGGCTAATCTACTTGCAGCTAACTTAGAGTCTATCACAGCCCTTCAACCGAGGAATATGATATAAATAGAGCACTTAACTTAGTGAGTGCTCGCGGAATCTGAAGAGACTTTCAACCAGCATAACAAAAAAGCTTTTTGACTCTGGCTTTAAACTAGGGACAATTTTGGCAATGTGAACTTCAATACAGTAAAATAATGAATGTAGCACAATCATTACAAACTGTGAGGTTTCACAAGAAAGTACTATTTCAGTCCTTATACTTCACACTTCATTACTAGCCTCATCCCACCTGTGCTTTCAGATGACATCACTTCCCCTGCTGGACATTAGCTTGCTTCCTACATTAGCGCTTGTGCTTGGCTAACATGGGCTCAACATGGGACACACTTTACTGTTAACATTAGCATCAGTTATCAAACTCACGAATATAGCCCATTAACTGTAGATCTATTATCACCAGTTCAGGAAATATTATGTGTATTGGAATGACATATATTGACCTGAGAGTCATTTCCTCTAACCGGTTTGTCTGAAACGGTTCGATTCAGTTTGATTCATTCGCTCAAACACTGGATGGTTTGCAGGGGTTCCTTCACGACAACAGTAAGGGAATATTTCTTAAGAACACAGAACTAGAGAGGGTTGAGGTAGATATTCACGTGCAGTACAAGCGTTTCAAAACACAGGCACACTTTTCCTGATGGGGCCCTGTGCCCTAGTTTGTAAAAGCAGATTTAGTTATTTTTCTAAAAATCCAGAAATAAAATATATGAAAATTTATATGGATATGGAACTCTTTTCAGCGCTGATAATAGTGAGAAAAAAACAATTCGCATATTAGAAATCATATTATTCTGGAGGATCATGTGACAGTGGAGTAATGATGCAAAGAACTTCAAAAATGATAAAAATAAATAAATAAATAAAATCATCTTTTTCGTCAAAGCAATACATGATTTCAAATACAGTTAAAAAAAAACTATTTAAAAAATTATAATATTCCACAATATTACTACTATGAAATAGATTTTATTTATAAATATATATATTATTTTCATTATATTCATATAAATATATACATGTATATATTTATAGATGTTTTTAAATCTAAGCTGCATGTATGTGTATTTATATATGCATAATATACACAGTTCACATCCATATATAATGTAAACAAAACATTTATTTTGGATGCAATTAATCGCAATTAATCATTTGACAGCACTAATTACTTTATATATATATTTGTACAGACCTTTAACTGTGGTATATGATAAATTGATAGTTAAACAAACACTTATCTGACAAACATATAAAGATACTGTATATATTCTGCTGAATGAAGTGTTTGGAGTGGATGTAGTTATCTATGGCCTCATCATGACTCTGCTGGAGGTGTGTGACTCTCTGCGGAGAGAATCTGTGTCAAAGTGCTCTCGTGTAGTTTTACAGCTAGCTTTCTCAGAGACCAGACGTCATGTAGAGCTAGCTACATGTGTGCGATGTAATTTCAGAGCCAACATTAAATATGCACTCTAGACCAAGTCTGCGTGCAGTCACTGCCGTCAGGAATGGCCCGCAATCTGAATGTGGGAAAGTTTTTTATAGACATGTAAATCCCACCTTTCAAAATGCCAGACAGTGAGAGAGCAGTCTGCCACAGAGCTTAGCAACGACAATCTACTGACTTTCAGGAACATTTCTGCAGAAGAATACATGCTGTTCGTGCTAGTAAAAAAAATAGCTCGAGTTTTTGGTATGGCTTCACAATTTGGCCAAAAATGTTGTGATTATGCACCGAGATAATAATAATAATTGTATGTTACTATTGTTAATTATAAATTCAAATATGATTATTATAAGTTATATTTGTAGGGTGTTAGAATTTGTCAAAAAAAATGTATTGTGTATCAATATAATAATTAATAATAATGTTTATTATTAATAAATAAAAATATAAAAAAAATATTGCAAATAAAAATGCTATCAAAAAAGCTCAAGGATTACTGTACCTTTAAAATAATAATAATAATAATAATAATAATTTGCATTGTTGTTGTTATTTTTATTATAATTATTATGATATGTATTATTCAAAATTCGAAATATTAAAGAAAATAAGAAATATTACTATTTCAATAACCCTATAAAATAAAACATTGTGTATAAGAAACATCACAAAAAATTAAAATTACATTATATTTATTTTATTTTCTTTGTTACATAGTTTAAGGATTTTGCCACGTTAATAATGTTTATTATTGCGAATCTGCTTTTAAAGAAACGAATGAATAAAGCAGTAAATAAATGTAGTTATGCAGCTTAACTTTAGTGTTTATCGAAGCCTTGCCCTGTAGACTTCTATTGCAAGTACTATACTGCAAACACAAATAAACGACTTAGATTTTTTAGTAAAACTAAAGATTTGCGACCAGAAATCTGAACAGAAAGCTCAAACTGCTAGTATTTGCTCTTGCTCTATCCCGTCTGGATCTGTACTCCCGGGACATTCTGTGTCCAAAACAGAAGCTCCAATTTCACACCTGACTACATGGCATTGAAGCTCGACGGCGGTGTCAGAGACGGATGACATCACACACGAGAGCACTCGGTGCATCCCAGCATGCATCACACCCTTTCTTCCTACGGGAACGCACAGCTGCCGGGACGGTCAAACTCAGACGCCCTTGACTTCAAACACTGTCCTTGACCGCTCCACACATACAGCAGATTTGCTCTCTCAGACACATATTGAGACGGAGGAGACGGATTAGCTATCGATTCCAATCCGGTTATTAGCAGTGCAGGTGACGAGTGGAACAGAGCGGAGGATGATACTGTGTTCCCGCACACGCATCTTCTCTGATCGCTGAGCAGAAACACACACAGGGGGCCGGTTTAGCCTCATCACTGGTTTAGTGAGAGATGCACTGCAGCACTGAACCGCTTCAGCCCAATCAATAACTGATCTACCATGCGATAAACATCCCACAGTTTCACCAGCATTGAGGTTTCTGGGGATTTTTGCAGCCAACAAAAGTTTAAATCCCAGATGCTTTAAAGCTGCAACACAAGGGAAGCAGCAAGAGATTTATTTCCTGTATTATGCTGGGGAAATTATGATCTTTTTTTATTATTGGAAATAAAAGCATAAACAAAATTGGAAACATTATGCTATTTTACTGTAAATACCACCTTTTTATTTATACTGTTAAAAATGTTATATGTTAAAATACATTAATCAAAAAAAAAAAAATTAGGTACATTATAAAAAATAAAATAGGCTATTTTTTTTTACTCTTCTGTGAATCTGTTCTAAAGGGTAAACAGGTAATACCTTATATTTAACTCCAAATTAATAAAAAGAATGCAATTTTGCAGAAAGACATTTATTTCTAAGACCATTATGATGTTTTTTGACACTCAAGCAATTACTGTATATTTGTTTTTTATAGCATTAATTAAAAAAGAAAAATTGGTGTCTTAATTAATTAAAAATATGTATTATTTGTATTAAAATAAACTACATATATAAAATTGAAATGCAAATAATAATGCAAAAAAAAAAATGTCTTATGAAATTATTTTTATTTATGTAGTGTTGTTCAATACGGCAGCTGTCTCACACTTTATTTGATTCGTTTAAATTTTCAACTTTTATTACGCTACTGTTATAGCTGGGGTCTAAAGCAAGTATGCATCATTTATCTTTTAGAAACATACTACTGCCTTAATATACACACACTGAATTCATTTGTATAAATCCTAAAGTATGTTTTCTTTATATGAAATTATTTCGCCACTTTTGATTGCAGGCTGGAATATGACCCTCTGCACTTGCTCTCACATCGGTGTATTGGTTCCCATGACATGCAATCATCAGGAAAGCTGATATAAGCTGCACTCTCTCTCTTTGTCTCTTTATATTGCTGAGAACAGGAGTCCTCTGAACACAGAGCTACTCTCTCGCTGCATCAGACAATCAATGAAATGAATGCTGAAAGAAACTCTCTGATCATCTACCAAGCGCACTTTTATATGTTAAAGAAGGCAAAACATATCCTCGAGAGGAGAAACGGTGGCAACAAATGAAGAAACCTGCTTTGATTCTGAATGCTCTAATATTTAGAAATGCTTGTTTCCTGCCTAAAGCAAGCCTGGTGCTGTGATCAAGCACTTCCTCTGAAACAAAGTCTTTGAAAGATGCCAGACTAATTATCAAGGATTAGCAATAACTGTGCATTCCTCTGAAAGCATTATCGGCGCTGTGAAGCACACTGTGACTGTGAGGGAAAAAAAGCGCTCACTTTCTGTAGTTGACCCAGGGCTTGGCGGTCACGAAGGGTCTGAGCAGCGTTTGCACCCGGCTCTCCCAGCACCAGAACGTGGGGTAATACGTCTCCGAGACCACGGGGCATTTGTCCCTCAGGAACTGATGAAACTTCTTACCTCCAGCTATCAGTAAGGGTTTCTGCCAAACAAAGAACAGCGGCACTGCTGGTTATCTCAGAAAGCACAACAACACCGTTAAAACAGCTGTGAAATATTATTATCATTTATTTATTTTCACTATTATGTATTCATTCATACATACATAAACTCATTAAATTTAGCATGCAGATGTTTATTTCTGAGACCATTGTGTTTTTTTTGGACACTCAAGCAATTATTTGATGTTTATACCATTCATTAAAAAAAATATTAATTTTTATGTATAGGTATTTTTGTGTCTGAATTGTCATGAAAATAATATTGATTATTTGTATAAAAATAAACTGCATATATAATATTTATATGCAAAACATAACTCTATGCAAAAATGAAAAAAAAAAGACTTAAAAAAAAGAACTTTAATCCTGAAATAGAATAATTTATTTGTAAATGTGTAATAACAGTTATGATCATAATAAACAGTACATATTAAAATAATTATATTACAATTCTATATCATAAAATATATAATAATAAATATTAGATAATATAATAATAGCAATTAAAATATATATAATTATAATAATATATTAATTACAAAAAATATTCATAAATAATGCAAATCACTTTATATGATATTATAAAAAAATTAGATCAAATTTCAAGAAAATAAACTTTTAAGCCCAAAGTCTTTAAAGTCTCCAGTGACTTCACGAATATCCGCTGAATAAGTTCTAACAGTAATTTTAATAGCTTGCTTAATAATTTATAGTTGGCCATACTATATTTAATTTATATAGGCTAGTTTTATATTTTCGTGGGTGGTGTTTTATTAAATTATTGTTTCAAATTGTTACCAAAAAATAAGCTTCAACTAGAAACAATCACTCACTGATTTTTTATTATCAAAATCAGCCAGCGTTTTTGCTCTGTGTGGTAAAAATGATAACACTTAAAATATATCTCCCCTTTTAAACTGAAAAAAATGGTGAAATATGCTTTTATGGCACGTGTTGATGTTTCAAAACGCCGGAACGACAGACTTCTTTTGACTCACGAACGCTTTAATGCATATTTCAAGACGCATTATGACATTAATATGTAGCACTGAGAAGAACGAGGATGACAGTGACGTAACACCGCCTCTTGCATTATGACATCATTAGCCGGCAGTGCTCGAGCACCGATCTGCGAGCACGAGCATCCGAATCACGCCATTCATTTGTACATGAACGTGAACGGACGGACAGACAGCCTCCTTACCTTGGCCACAGAGAGCAGGTAGTAGCAGGCATAAGCGGCGCTGAATCCGAGCACCACTGAGAGTCCCACCCCAGAGCCGAAGAGCCCCACTTTAACTTGGTTTTTGAGGTAATGTGAAAGGTCACTCGTAAATAAATTAAAATTAAGCTCCAGTGAGATCATTGCCCTATAAAGCCCACGGTTCCTGCCACTGAGACGCTCGAGCTGCTGCAGCTGGATGAAGGATGCGCGCGCCGGTGCAGAGGTGAACGGAGACGGGAAGATGGGTGGCGCTCTGCGAGACGAGTCCGTGTGCCTCCCAGAGAAATGCAACCGGCAGAACGGAAAACAGAAGGAAGTCGGAGGGGGCGGGGCTTGCGACTCGGCGTTTCTTATTCGCTGTTTGATTGGATTGCGTCAATGTCCATTTAAAGCCACACAGATGTGAAGGGGCAGAAGAACAAAACCTGCGCATAACTAACGTTCATCGTTTAAGTGCTAGGATGTTTTTTAAGCTATAGAGTGCTTTCTTGTTTCTGTTATTTGAATAATAAGTAAAAAGAAAAGGACTAGATAGAACAGAGAAATAGTGAGAGAATAGAACAAATAGAATACAAAATGCAAATGAATTCAATTTCTTTATTAAAAATGATTTATTTCGTTTATGTATATCTTTTATCCAAAGCAACTAAATGAGGAAAATAGATGTGTGTATAAACACAGTTTTATGCAAAAGTTTGCGCACCCCTTGCAGAATCTGTAATAAGAGAGATTATACAAAATGCCTGTTATTTTTTTGTTTAGTATGTCCTAAGTAAGACATTTACACAAAGGTTGTTTACATATAGTCCGCAAGACAAAAAAAATAGGAAAAATACTGTGTGCGGTTACCTGGATGATCTTTTTTGTGACGGTAAGCACTGTTCTTCAGAAAAATCCTCCAGCTCCTGCAGATTCTACAGGTTTCCAGCATCTTTTGCATATTTGAACCCTTCCCGACAGTGACTTTATGCTTTTGTGACCCATCTTTTCACACGGAGGACTGTTTAGGTTCTTAAACGCAACTATTACAAAACCATCAAACATTCACAGATGCTCCAGAAGGACACAAGATGCTTTAAGAGCATTAAGGGGTGTAAACTTTTGAACAGGATGTTTAGAGTTTTCATATTTTGTTGATTTGGTTTTTTTTTTTTGTTTTTGTTTTTTGCCATATAGTACTGATTTTGGAAGAAACAGAAGAAAAGTTTCCGAAATCTTCAAATTGAAATCTTCAAATTGAAAAAGTTTTCACCCCCAGACTCGTAATGCATTTAAAAATCTTACTCAGGACATTACTAAATCAAAAAATAACAGGCATTTTGTATAATCTCTCTTATTTTGTTAACAATTTTCATGCCCAAACTTTTGCATAAAACTGTATAGAAAACAAGTCAAAATAATAGAAAAAGAATAGAGGATGCTAATGTTGCAGCAATAATGTAAGTCCTTCCTTACACAAGGTTTATATAATAAACAGCTGAAGTTGTTTTTATCAACTCTTTATCTTAAAATTTCCCTTACATTTTCTCTTTTAATCCTCAATTGCTTGTTTTAAGTTGACATAATGTATATTCCTGCTACTTTGTGTATTATGTGCAATCCTTCTTTAAATGGCAACTCTGTATTCTGTCCTGCATTAATAAAATAATAATTAAAAATATAAAATAATAATAAATAATAATAATACAATTGTTGGTCAGAGCGAAGGTAAGAGTGGACAAGGAATTAAAGATGTTCCGAGTTTCGAACATAAGTGTGTCCTATGCTGCGGTCTTGGTCATGAATATTAATTAGGGTAACGTTACGTGAGTGGACACTCAAGGAAGGTTCCTAAGCAACGTCAGTCCAACCTAATTAATATTCACGGGTCTCGTCCCTTACGTGTACTCCAGTTTTTTACCTTATACCAGGACTATTATTGATTAGCATTAGCCCATACACTCATCTTTATGTGGAAGGATTATATTGTCATTAGCCAGCACCCTTTTTCTTGCGTTGTCTTTTTACGCAGACCTAACATGTGGCTTACTGAAAAGCAACGATATAAAATACGATGGTCCCTTAATAACAGCATAACTACGGCAGATTAATGAGAGTTTGCCTGCTTGGTTAATAGGTTTGGTTACCCTGCGTAACCCCGTTTTTAATGGAAATAGACCGAGAAGCTGCAGGATAGCGCCCTCTGCCGTAGACAGGATCTCGTAGCAGTCGCTTTTAATGCAGTGCAGTCAGTTGTCTTTCTTGTTTGTTGTATTTTATTAGGGTTTTTTCCCCTGCTGAAATGAAATTTTAATACTGTGCAGTTTTCGTTTCTTATATCGAACTAGTCTGTCTTTTCATTATAGAAATAAATAGGTAGAGAGGCGCAGTGTGGCTCATGGCGATGTGATGATGACGCGTTTCATGTGCGACATTAAAAGAACTTGATAGTGCTTTTTTTGTTTTACTCTTATTATTACTATTGTTATAACCGTTATTTTACCAGAAATACAATTAAACCGAGATTTTAAAAAAATGTGAAAGAGTCTAATAAATAATACCCATCCATAACACACTAACTGACTAACAGACAGAATAAAATAATAGATTTTATTTTATATATATA
>JAUYWG010000032.1:18901766-18925267 GCA_034779775.1 Enteromius afrohamiltoni
TACACACACACACACACACATATACTTTATTTAAAATTAGAATGTATTTTGTTTTACAGCAAGTTTTGAATAAAATAAAATGGTGGTGAAATTATGAATCCTTTTATGAAAAGGAAACAAATTTGTATTAAATTCATGATTTTTTTTTTTTTTGAAGGGGTGAGGGAACATGAAAAAAATTAATTAGATTCTCAAATTAGCTATTCAATGCAGCAGATAAATGAAAAAAAAAAAGTCACAAATCTAGAAATGCATTACACATCTGCTTACATACCCACATAGGCTCACACAGAGTCGTGTTTATCACGGAGCTCAATCAATAGATGACACACATGAACAGACAGCAGCCTAAAGCACTACTGCCACACAAAATATACACACGAACAATGTTAAAAACAGCCTTTATCCTGTGAAAGGCACTGGCGCATTCTGCTATCATGGCTGTCCCTTAACATGTGACAAATGTGAACCTAATACACCGCTGTGGTTTTTTTTTGTGTGCACCAAGACACACTCCCAGCCGTCTTACCGCTTCTGTCTTTCATTTATTTCCCTCTTTACTACTAAACAATTCACACACACACACCTAGTGCTTCCAGGCAAATGGATAGTAGCAACTTTGGCAGGGAATACAAACAAAAGCCACAAAGCCACTTCTGCCCGATTCATTTCGGCATCATTAGTTTTGCACAACAGACAAAGAGAGGCGCACGCCTGATGTATGATAAATTATGCTAATTACATTCGACTCAAGCAGCATGTAGGCTGGAGGCCGGTTAACCCGGTTAACCAAATCAGTGCAGCATGTGTGTGATTGTGTGCACAGAGACAATAGACACAGATCATTTTATCCATCCTTACCTGAGCTTACGGCTCTGGTAAAGCTTCCTCTTGCCGTCTGAAGGGCATCTGGTGAGAGGTAGCCTCCTTGCGAGACGGGTGTTTCCTGTTTCTGCCTCTCCCTTGGGTTGCTCAGTTCTGCATCTCCCCTGCCATGAGGGGGTGTGTGTGTGAGTGGATGTGTGCGCGGAGGGGAAGTCGCACTGGGGAGCTCTGGGTCTCTCTCCTCTCTGCTTAAATACCCTAGCCTTCCTCTCCGCCCACTTTCGTCAGCCACACCCTTGCTGTACGTCAATTGGCCAGGCTGCTCTGCGGGGGGTGGGGATTGAACATCAGGTGTGGGTCTTTCCCCACTCTCTGTGAGACTGAAGTATCGAACTCCTCTCTCATAGGCTGGAAACTGAGCAGAAACTGTCTGACTGGGCAAGGTCTGAGCGGTGGGCAGAGCTGCAGAGATTCCCATGCGAACATCATCGGTCATTGTTGGGGAAGCACTTGTCACCGTGGCAACAGAGGCCTGGGTGGTGACCACGGTAACAGAGCGGACCAGTGATGCAGAGAGAGGTTCCAACTTCACTCTTCCATTGTGCAGCTGGAGAAATAGAGAGAATAATTATATTTTCAGGCAGTTTTCAGATTAAAAGAGCCTAGACAGGTCAGAAGTCATATGCAGGACGCATGATTCAGAGGCAGCTTGCAGAGATTGGATGTGCTTTTCATATCAAACATCTTCATTGGTAAACTTCTCAGACATGCAACAAACTAGATTTTTTTTCCATCATCAAAAGTCTATTTAAACAATTCTAATTCCACGTTCTTCAGAAAATGGTCTCTCATAACAAGCACAGTTGCCTATTTAAAGGAATAGTTCACCAAGAAAATTATGTTTTGTCATCATTTCTTTCCAAACCTTTAAAAATCTTTTTGCTGTAAAAAGATATATAAAAGGAGTTATTGCACAGAATGTCCTAGCTGCATATTTACCCTTTTCCAAAAAGCACCATAAAAGTTGTTGTGACTCGTTCCTTGTGATAAAGTACACTTATTTTTTTAAAGAGGAGTACTTATGCAATTGTGTGAAAACGTCTACTTGTAATTAGTTTAAATGGAGAGTATTTAGACCAACTTACACTTATACCAGTGTACCAGTGCTGAATGTACGGAGATGGATTGATAGTAAACTATACAAATAAAATTTTTATAATTGTTAAAATTAAAATTAACATCTAATTACATTATTTTAAATTATAATCATTGTCATTTCTTTAAAGCATGACTAGATTAGTACAATTATCTAAAATGTACTTCACAAATTTTGCAAGACATCATTATAAAGTGTACTTATTTACAAAAAAGGTTTACTTAATTCATAAAAGTGTACTCTTTAAGTATAATTAAGTGGCTTTTTATTTCAATAATTTTAATATTATTTAGTTATTTTTTAATATTACTAGTACTTTTTGTAATATACCTTTAAGATGTGAAGTATGCAATGCAGTTAAGTGTACTCCTTTTTGCCTATATACCATATCATCTGAAGCCATGAGGAAAAGATTATTTTGTAGCCTTACAGACCTTGTTTTCCATGTGCTCTTGCTGTGCAAAGAAAATCAGCATGAACATTCTGTCAATCTCATTCATTAAAAAAGTTTGGAAAAATATGAGTAAATGGCCATTTTAATTTTGGAGTGACCTTTTCCTTTAATAAATTAACACAGGCAAAGTGAAATGCAGTTACTTAGATAAGAAATTAAAACAGGTCTGTCTCTTGAAATTAAGTAATGAAACTGCAAAATCAGTTATAATGCAACTCAGCAGTAGCAATTATCCAGTTGGAAAGGCAACATTGCTTGGGGCAACAGCAATTAACCAATCAGCAGCTGCTGCCAAGGCAAAGCTCTCACTGACCAGCCAATCAAAAGCCTCAGTCCAGAGTGTCTTACTTGCTCGCTCTGAGGGGGGCCAACAGAATCATTAGTCACAGCAGGTTGATTTGTGAGAACGGACAGATCTACATCTTTTGTAAGTTCCTGTGAATGGCACAATGTCTCTGGAGTCAACTACACCTGCTAAATAATCTTTAATAAAATATATTATCTAAAGGTAAAGGGCACATTTTCTCAACTTATAGTCACACTAAACTTAAACGTAAAAATGAAAATAGACTCTAAATGCAGTGAACTAGCAGACAGGTAAAAAGAGGGAGGCCTCACCTGATCAACCTCGCCCTGGGTGATAGGTTGAGTCTGATAGCGAGTGTTAGCTCTACGCTGACGTGTGTCAGGACGGGGTCCATTTGCTGATTGGCCAGAGGGTTGTGACAAGCGATTGAATAATGCCATCTTCTCAGAAAGGCTTAGTGTTGATAAATCTGGTTCCTCAGGACCCAAATCTTCTTCTCCTGGAACAGCTTCCTTCGAAACATCATCTTTCTCCTGCTCATGGTGGGTTGATCCATGTGCTGATGATGCCTGCAGACTAAGAAGAAAATTACAGTTTGTTATACTATAATAACCGGGTGACCGAGACCACTCTGGCTGCTAACAAAACTTTAAAAAATACATTTTAAACAACTACAGTATATCAAGTATTTCAGTAAGTAATACAGTTCATTTATTTGTTTATGCAAGTCTGTGTCTTTGAGATTCAATCATCAGACCTGTGAGAGCAATATGACATTTTATACAGCCAGCTGGTGACTATTGTGTCCATAAATGTTATTTTTTCTTTAATTATACTACATAGTTGCATGTTAGATAATTCTGCATTTGTGCAAAATTGTAAACGTTGTTTAACTTTTTAATTGTACAGTCAGTGGCAAGAAGCAAAAAAAAAAAAAAAAGTTCTTAGTAAAAAGGAAAAACCTTAAAAAAAAAGTTATACTTGTGTTTACATAGATATCTTGCTAATCACGTATTTTGGTAGAACTGAGATGAGATTGCAACTCGGTTTTGAGTAGACTAAATCAGTCAGAGTCTGTTGTTTCAATTGGATAATTTTATCCTAATAAACACACAAACAATTCACTGCCTGGTCAATTTTCCAGTTCACATTCTCAGTTTTAAAAAAAGACATAGGACTTGCATACATTGTTGTGCTTTTTGTACTTAATTTATTTGCCTTTCAAGTTTCAGTGAATCCCTCACCCTCTGTCACTCTCTTAAAACTGTTGACAGACAGGTGACACCTCTGACATTTCAAAGCACATAGAGAATGCCAAATATGTTTTGCTACTTATCATGTGACTGTTTACAGCTAATCTGGGTGACCACGCGCTAATGTAGACACCCAAAACATCTGCACATGCTCACAAACAATAAAATGCTCTTTTTCATACACACAGGCACTTGCTCACATTTCAAAATTCCGGAACTGCATAACCCCATAATTGGATTTCAGACATTCAGTTTTTACACTCCCAACAACAATTAACAACGGAATGTACAATCCACCAGCAGATGGCGCACTAGCACAGAGATTTCCAGACTTGCAACATTTTGAGTCACAACTGATTAACAAACTGGGGGAAACTGGGCAATTTTTATCTTTCTTTTAAGTGTGGTTTGACCTCTCTATTAATATGCAATCATGCTGTCAAAGAACACACTGCAAAGTTCCAAATTAAATAGTAAACACATTGAGAAACAGCATGCAGCCCAAGACAACAAGGTCTATATTTTCACATATACACAAAACAAAACAAAGCATTCAAGTGATACCTGAAACTAGTCATGGAATTACTGACTACAGCAGGACTGGGAATTCTGGGAGCAGGGGTTTGAATAGTGATGACATGGGAAGGGGGAGCAGGGGAACTTTTACAGGAGGACAAAAACAAAAAGCAATATAAGGGTCAATGCTTAAAAAAAAAAATATCTATGAGCCTTTCAGCATCAAATACGTGACTACAAGAATGTGAGTAGAAAATGATAGGTTTAAACCTTAAAACTTTAAACATTCAAAAGTTCCTAATGACCACAAGCTCTAAGAACAAAAACTCTTATCAAAGTAGGCCATGTGAGCTTTATGGATTTTTACAAAATACTATACAAAGTCATTATTTGTTAATTATTCTTGCTTTATCAGAAAAAACAACAACATTGAATTAAGTCCACAGAATTTGTCACTTACTCCCCAATTTTTTTTTAACTGTAAAGATGTTCAGTAGAACTTTCTACTAGGTAATAGTAGAAAATTACTTACGTAGCAGCAATTACAACTTCCTCTGTCGTTACCGGCTGTGTCTGTGAACGTTCCTGCACTCGTCTGAGTCTCCGCTCAACCGCAGCATTGCGTGATCGAGGTTTGGGGACACCTCCCTCTAAAGTCTTCTCCATCTCCTGCAATGCAAAAAGTCGGAAAAAAAATTCTACAATTTATTGACAGTTTAATGCCATATATATTCTGTACATGAGTTTTTGTAATTATTAGTTTCATGTAATTTCATATAACGAGTTGTGTATGCTTTAGAAATCTGATACCCTGAAAAGAGACCTCTTGGCTGCCACACTCATTTTAGCTCGCTCATCCATTTTTTCTTCATCCACTACATAAAAAAGAGAAGTAAACTTAAAGAATATTCACGAAGGTTTTAAAAAAAGAATGACTACCGCCAAATCGAAGTTGCTGATATTGCTTAAATTTTGACTTACATTCTGCAGGTTGAAGATCTGGACTAAGACAGGACCTAAAGATAAAATTACAAAATGAGTTTGTATTTGTATTAGTAATTGTATTATCACAAAAAGTAAAGAAAAAATAACTACATAGCTTGCACATATCACTTTGTAAAAATGCTTTCGTATCCAAATTCAGATAAGGATACGAAACTATAAAACAATGACAATTTACCACTACTAATAATAAAATAGTGGTTTCAGTACAACACCTGACTTTCTGATTCACTGTACCTATCAGACTCCAGCCTTTCAGCTGATGTAATTGGCTGGGTTCTAAACCTCTCAGATGACTTCCTGTCATCTCCAGGGGAAATGTAACGTCTGGGTCGACGCGTTCCTTTATCCCGGTTACTGCTGACAATTGGATCGATCTCCATGGGAACCTGGTCTTCTTTAGACTCCCTTTGTTAGACAGGAAAGATTGTCTTAGACACATTTTTAAGAATATTAGTACCAAGCCTCTAAGGCAACATTCGCAGAATAGAAACATCTGCAGAAAAAACACCCACACTTTTTTTGTATACACATAAAAAGTCTCAGGGCACCTTAGGGGTTCCACATCTGAGATTTTAAAAATACAGAATACAGCAACAAAGCTAGTTTAGATAAGTCAGTCTGGGTTATCCCAATTCTCCAAAATATTATAGGAATACATTTTGTTTAGCAATGATAATCATGCATAATCAGCTAAAATACAATGTCTTTACACAATGTTAAGGCAAAGTAAGATCAAGCAATTTGTACCATGACATCGCATCCTGATGCCCATATATAGTTAGATAAGATTAGATTAAGTGATTTAAATACAAAGTCATTGTTGAAGCCAACACTCCTCTGTTCTGATTTAGGATGACAACAAGTGGCAAAAATTAATCAATTACAGATTAAACCTTTAAATGATGAGCAGCACACAAGTGATTGCATATGATTTAAAAAGAGAGAATTTCACGTCCAATTGTTGGGGTTATTACTTAGAGGTTAGTGGGTTTAATCATCATCTTTGATAAAACTTTGATCTAGCATGCTGACATGCAAGTTCACATACAACTCAGGTCTGCGTCCAGAAGCATTCTCCAGGTAGGAATGTCTCAGCTTAGCCACAGAAACTCTTGTGTCCAAGGTGCCCATTTCACCATTAGCCACACCACTTGTATCTCTAGTATGAAGCCCTGTACCAATCACCATTGCAGATTCTCGACTGGCAGCACGCTCTAGACTTCTCAATGCAGCAGATCGTTGAGTTACTCCAATATCTGACATGGAGCGAATTCGCACTTTTGGCCTCAGTTCAGCTGCATCCTGGCTTACTCGATGTTGAGCTTGTGGGAGGGTGGAACCTTTTTGTAAATAGCCTCCAACATCCCCCACTCTATGGTGTGGAAAATGTGGTTCTTTGATTAGCTGTGTGGGAGCTGTGACGATTTCGAAAGGTAGACGTGTATTTAACCTTTGCCTTCCTTTCTCAAGTCTTTCTAAATGATCATCTGGCTGGCCCATTCGATGCACTTCGCATTCATCCAACTGTGCAATTTTACGTACCCTACATTCCTCCCAATCATCTTCTGATTGGCTTATCCTTTTCCGCCTAACATTCCCTTTCTCATTCTCTAATGGATTAATCCATCGTATTCTACCATGCCCTTCTGCCACTTCTTTTTGCAGGAACCTCTGGCCTTCTATCTGCTCCTCTACATCTTGACCAATTTCCTTATCACCAAGCACTAGTGGTTCAACAGATTTTACAGTGTGGCATTGTCTTCGATCAACTTCCCATTCGTTTTCTTTTAATTCATCCACTTTCCCTACAACTCTTTGTTCCATGCCCTGTTTAATACCAGCCACTTGCTTGTTTTCGTCTCGTTGACCAATCTTCCTTACACCACGTCCCACATCTTCACCCTTCCAACTATTCTTTGTGCCGATATCTACCTCTCTTTCTTCGGACTGACTGGTCCTTTGAACATCATTTTCACCTTCTATTGTTCCCTCCTCAATCTGAGAAATTCCTATTCTATTAGGTCCTTCCTTTTCTTCCAACTGGTGCAACTTTCTTCCCCCTCTCTCCTCTATCTCTTCTGACAGGCTGATCCTTCTGATTCTCAGAATTTCCAAACCTTCATCAGTTTGTCCACGCATGGGATCATCCACACTCTTTTGCCTGCGGCGGATCTCTGAGGGTAGCACAGCTTTTCTGCTCTTAAGTAACCCTTCTGGAGCTGGATCCCCTCTGGATGCTGATCGACCTTCTCTGTGAATGGGCTGAATGTGATCAGCACTGGCCCTTCGTCTAGTCTCTTCACCCTCTTTTTCAGCAGGTGTCAAACCTGGTATTGCCAAGCGTCCTTTGGGATCCAGTGTCTCAGACTTAGTACATGAAGGTCCTGGCACAGGGTGAGCTGCATGAGGATTTGAAGGTGGAGATAGATGGCTAGATGTATGAGAAGGAGCTGAGTGAACAATTTGTCCATATGCTGGAGGCAGTGCCTGGACTGAACCATACTGCAAAGATTGGTTGTGACCATAATAACTATGTGACCAACGTGAATGCAAGGTGTGTTCATGTTCATGTAGAGGCTTTTGAGTGGATGCATGTGCTTGAGCTGGTTGGCGAGTGTTCCGATCCAAAGGTACTGGTTGAAGGATAGCCTGATACTTTTGTACAGGTGGTGGGGCATCTCTGGGACTAGGTATTGGCTGCTGGAGACCTTTGTATGCTGGTTGTGATTGCTGTGAAGGTCTGTGCATTTGTGATGGGTCTTGAGCATCTTGACTATTTCGCTTTGGTACAGATCGCTTGACTTGTCCAGATCCTGATTGATGATTGATGCTGCAAGGGTGCATACCATGACTCTGTTCATAGTTTGTGGGTTCTGCACTTTGGGCACGATGATGATTTTCAGTTTCACTTGAAACTATGTGTTGAAAGGCCGGTGACTCCATACTGTGAGTGCGCTGGAATCGTGGACGCTCCGCACTATGTGCCCTTTGTTGACGGGTCTCCTGATTGGGTTGTTGGATTGGAGGTTCAGAACTCCATGTATGCGGTTGGTTTGCAGATTGAGGTCGTGGAGCTAAATATGGCGGGGCAACTGTTGGATGACGTCGAATAGAAGATGCATCTGGCCCTGAATCAGAACCCCTTCTTGAGATGTCCTCCCTTATCTGTCTCTCTCTTACTCGTATTCTTCATTAGAGGGGGAAAGAGAGGAATTAACATTCATTCAATAAAAAATATATATATCTCACTTAATATCATCCTGAGAGATAGTGTTATCAAATTTATTCAAGATGATCATAGATTAAACATTTTTGTCCCATACATCAAGAATAAGAACCACCTCCTCTTCTTAGAATAGTATAGGGGCTTTCGCACTTCATAGTTCCAGGACCTCAGTTCTAGGAACTAGGGTTGTGTCGATGGCCGATAGACATCACAATGCTGAGCCAGCATCGCAATCCTCTGCCCCGCCGCATCAGCAGCAACCAGCTCGCGAAATACACACTTAATCTATGGCGGCAAATCTGTGCCATTAACAAGCAAGCACACCACTGATGCTGGCGAGCGCGGTAAATAATTTATGCGAGAAGAAAACGGATGTGCATGCACAGAAACGGTGCCCGTTTTAGTTACAACTAAACCCCCCCCCAGACGATGGCATACGACAACAATGACATCGTCCATCGCGATGTTTCACATAAGACATCGTACGATGACAATTTGGTCGACATCGTCCAACCCTACTAGGAACTAACCAGCCTGGGTGCATCAGCGGCAAGAACTCTCAAGCCGTTTTTGGTGATAACAAACATAGAATTTAGGCGCATGAAAATCTGACTAAATCTTCCATGACAACTTATTTTACATATTACATAGACAGTATTACATATCTTCGAGGATGAGAAAAAAAAATTGCTGTAGACAACTGAATGCTAAATAGTGTCAACACTGTTTTTCATGTTCATGGAGTAAATATTTTTACCTGGCTTTTTAAAATATTCTGGTTAGATGAAGTTTCATATGCATTTGGCCAATCAGCATACACTTCTGTCACTAGACAGTTTTAGACCCTGCTCTGAAGTAGGAGATGATTTAGTTCCCCAAACAGAGTTCTACAAACTATGAAAAGGTTTCTTTTGTTGTGAAAGCCCCCAATCCTCTTAAGACCCTGCGTCCTCATTAGGGATGCACCGATCCAACTTTTTCAGTCCCAATACCGATGCCTGGGCTTTGTATATCTGTCGATACCCGATACCGATCCAATACCATTGTTGAATTAATATTATAAACTGCATACCTTCCACCATGAAGAAGAAACTAAAGGCACCAAACTTTCCTAACTAAACATTACTTTCCTAACTAAGACAAAACAGATGTAATGTATTGTATACTTATTTATTTGTCATTTAAAGAACAATTGGGCATTCAAATAGAATGTAATCAAACTTCTTAAAATAAATTTAAATAAATAAAATGTAGTAGTAGAAACAAAAGTGTATTGGTCAAACATACAATAGTAATCAAACAAGTTACCAAACATTAGAAACATATTAGGTGCAAAGTCCTGCATGAATTCAAAATAAAACAGCAGCTGAACCCCAGAATAAACTAATACAAAGTTAATTATGCATTCTATATTGTTTACTATATTTTTCACTCTTTCAAGCTGAAATATTTAGTTATATATCTAAATTTTGAATTAATCTTTAGAACTACTAAGTACTACGTGATTAAGTCAGGAGCATTAAGTGAATTTACTTTTGTTGCTTGATTAACATGACTTTGACAATGGCAACTAAATTAGGCTGTGGTCCCTTTAAAACCGAATACACACGAATGCAATGTACTGATACATGTTCCCTACCGCTTACATTCAAGTAATACGTAATCGAATCCGTTTACCTGAATGTTAGTCAAAACAGACAATTTTGTTGTGCGCTTCAGTGTCTGCGCTCAGAAACCGGACTGAATTGAGTTCTCTCTTTCATCTTCAAACATATCCATATGCCTGCTCTTCTCTTAATCCCACATACTGAGATTTTTGAACATTTTATTAGATGTGCAGCAAGTGTATGATAGCTTATGAATACAGTTCATGTACACTTCTAACCTCCGATCCAGCTATTTTTTCAGTATCGAGGCCGATATTCTATCCTAATAACTGATCGGTGCACTAGTCCTTATATGAAGACATTACATTTTAGTGAATTTCTTCAAGCCACAGTTTTAAGTCTGGATGCATATACAGATCACATTCAGAGGTTTTCATAGATACCAAATGATTGGATGTTTGACCATGACCCCTCCCTCTCCTTGGTTTTCAAAAATGTCTAAAATTAATTTGGTGACACTCTTATGGAAATATGTTAATTTTTTGTAATTATCAATTAATCTGTCTAATTGTTAAATTGTGCATCACAAATCAACATCTTGGGAAAATATTATGGGGTTTCAAATTAAAATATGACTTTCTGTTATGAAATATTGATTTAATACATGTCCTCATATGAGGACACTGGGACTAAAAGCATGTTTATTATGCATTTTGAGAGATATAACGAATGAATAGGGAAAGAAATTATATTTCAGTATTCTGTGAAATATCGTATATTAATATGAAAATCTTGTCAATTATTACTCCTATTTTTACACTTTCTTTTTGATGCTGCCCCAAAAACCCATTGATATGCAAATTTGATTTAGTTTGTTGATACATACAGTGAGAGAATCAGTGTTTATGACCAGTTTATACACATTTTGCCAAAAAATTGTATATCGAATCTTTTTTTTTTTTTTTTAATGCTGTAAACCAGGGTTTCTCAAAGCTTACCTGGAGGTCTAATGCACTTCAGTGTTTAGCTCTAAACCTAAATCAAACACAACTGAGCATGTGTCTTAAGGATCATCTTTTTTTTTGTTGTTTTTTTTAAATCACAGGTAGATGAGTTTTTTAGGGTTGGAGTGAAACTCCAGGGTAAGATCTGGGAAACCCTGCTCTAAACAATGTAAATTGAAAAAAAAAAATCTTTTAATAATTTTCTCAGGTCTTAAGAGGCTATGTTTCAATAAATTCTTCAGGTAGCATTTGTTTGTTATCAATATGTTAAACATTCAGGGGGATATAAAAAATACAAAAAACAAACAGCCAACATATTCTCTTTTCAAAAAAATATTTTTTCCAATAGCTGGGAAGTCCAGTACAGTTATTTGAAACCCTTTTGAGAGACTAATATGAATACAATATTGCCAATCTTTCGACCAGCAGTAATTCCACGACACACAAATGAGCTCCACCTGTTACATGTTTTTTAAGTGAAAACTTCATGAATCCATGTCTTATTTTTAAGAGCTGGTATCTGGTAAAGGACAAAAGCCAACGGTTAAGAAAAAAAAAAGGATAAAAGAGCAGTATTAACGAGGCAAATGTTTGCCAAGATCTACAATGACTGTATATGGTGAAAGTCAAAAGGCAATGAAAGCTTAAGTGTGCAAATGTATTTATGTGTGCATGGACTCAAATGTCAAATGTTGGAATATCGAGTTTGCATGCCAACTGGGGAAATTTTAAGGGTTACACACCCACTCTGATACCTGGATGGCCAGTTGATTTGAGAGTATGATTTACTGTACATCTTTCTCCTGAGGAACCACTCACTCTGAAAGAGAACTGCCAAGCTAAAGAACACAGAGGCCCAGACCCTAGTTATCACAGTAGTATCATTATGACATTGAGCACTATTACTAAACACACGCGTGGCTTTACCAGTCCTCCTCTAAATTGAAAACACTGTGATATTACAAGTACTGTAAATCATTTGTCCTGATTGCGTCCTCTCTTTCTTATAAAGTTATTAATTTTCATATTAAGTTCCTCAATTAGTCTCTGAAATCATTACTACCTTCATGGCCTTCATTTAGGTATAATGATCTCATCAGTCTGGATATCTTTAGATAGATAGAACACATGCATCTGTATCTGAATATAACAGTTATGCAGTGATAATTTTATATGGACAGTGCCATATACTGACAGTGCACGATACATGAAAAGTTTTTTTGTTTTGTTTTTTTAAATTAAAAAGAGTAGGCTCACATTCACCTAAACTAGTCGTCAGCGACTCTAATCTTTTTCTGTTATGGCCACATGTCACAAGGTAATTTGCATAATGTACGTCCACGTTCTACGTTGCAAACAATTTGTTTTGGCAATGGGCATTTTGTTTTCCGACATACAATATCGGTAGACTGCGCCATCTGACCACAGCAGTAAGGGGCCATGGAAAGGAGGGGTTTAGACTGATTCTTCGAACTGCTTCACACCAGTCGCTTAAGAATCATTTAGAATTGTGGTAAATTAAATCTATTTTTGGAGAAAACTAGTTTTTTGACCTTGCATACATGTAAACCTGTTTTAAGAGACTCATAAAGCAGATCCAGAACTAAGCACACATACTTACCCCTGTCTGTTGAGGATATTTTGAGCTTGTTGCTCGATAAATAAGTCTCCAGGAGAGATGCCATATCGTGTCGTGGGTAATGAAGCTCTGCGTGCTGTCCTAGAAGAACTTCCTGCAGTGACAACAGCGACACCTCTCGCTGGTTGGGCTGTTGTTGTTTCCATTAGAACTGGAGCTTCCTGTGGGCGTGCTTTCATACTTCGGTCAGGTGCCCGTCTAGAATTTTCAAAGTTCATTGCCCTCTCTCTCTCTCGTTCGGCATCAAAGCCTGATGGAGGAGGGGCAGTATTGGGAGTGGGTTCAGAAGGCATGAAGACCCGCCCTATTCCTGAACTGCTGTATTTAGGCTTGCTGCTGCTTCGGTCCCGCCCTTCATTCTGTTCTTGCAATGCGCCACTCCTTGTCCTGCTCTTACCATGTCCCCTGTCTGGAGGAGCCCCTTTATCCGACAGGTCAGACTCTCTCCGTGCACGTGTGTAGCGTGGCGCATAATCCAGATCCACCTCCTGGTCGAGGAGGATTCCATAACGCTCTGATAATTGTCGCCGACGTTCAGCTTTGTAGCGCGCAATACGCTCAGCTTTAGAGCTGAGGCTGGCTGCATCAGAACTAGCTGGAATAGGGCAGACTGGCTCAGAGTGGGTGGATGACTGTGGATCTGGACGTGTCTGAGCTCTGGATTGCCGCTCTGGAGCTTCTATCTCATCATGGCTGTAGCGCCTCACTATAACGTAACAACGTAACAAATATATAATGTAAGTCAACAGGATTTCTTTTTTTATTGTCCACAATGTGTCACCTCTTATATAACAAAAGATTGAAGGAATTTAGATTTGATGACCACTTAATGATCACTTCAAGGATATATGTCGAAATAACAGTATAGCAAATAGTAATTGTGATTTTGCCTTTTACCTGTGTACAGTATGTTGTTTGCTTACAGAAATAAACTGTGGTGACCTACCCACAATGCCTGGATCACTGGGATCTGAAGCACGTGTAGAGCACGGCGTTTCCTCCAGTAGTTGGTTGCTCACCAGGCCTGCTGCAAGAGCAGGTGGAACATCAGCCTCAATCCCCTCCAACTTTCGTGCAATTCTTTCTTTCCTGCATGATAGGAAGCCATTATTTAAAGTATTGGGATAATTTAATACTGTTGAATACAGAGCACTGGTCTAAATGAAAATGCTAATTCGTTCTAAAGAAAAACCTTACAAACACAGCATTAAATGAAATTGCATATTACTGGAGGGGTTTGAAAAGATTAAATCTTTTTTTTTGGGCTCCCAAAACCAAAATATAAACCTTTCATAACCAGGGCAGTTGAATAATTTTAAATGCATTTTCACATTGCATTCAGGGCATATATGTTTAATGGTTTATGCATTCTATCAGAATCTAACCTATGACTTTTGCATTGACTTTTAAGAATGTCATGATAATTTAATATGTATAGAGGACTTTTGCAAGACCAAATTTGTACCTGTTCATTTCTGTATCACTTCTAATAGAGGTTTCAAATTGCTTCCTTAGCTCTGAAACTAAAAGACAAGCCTTTTAGAAAAACAACCACAACAACATTGTGCTTAAAAAGATAAAGGTAATCTCAGCTTTTCCTACCTTTGGGCAGTACAGCAAGGATGTTCACATCAATTTCTGCTGTACTCTTAACCAGTGATGTCCTGTCATCCACACCAAAGCTTTAAGGCAGAGTTAGAGAGTTCATGATTCAAAACAATAGAGTTTTAGTAAATATGTTAATGTCACTAGACGTAATACATTTAATTATTTTAATTATTTAACTACTGATCTGCTACTTAAGGTTACTATTATTAAGTTGTCTTGAGAAAGCAAACTAACTGATCTACTACTTAAACTTTATTATTCTTCTGAGACTAAAATGTCTGACTCTAACTTCTCCTAGAGCTTTAACTCCATAGACTCCAACATGGTAATCATCCTAGAAACATGCTTATCATGCTAGAAACATGCTAGTCACTTGATAATTGTACTAGGGACATGTTAGTAGCATGCTAATAATTTTTTTGTTAGCAACATACTAGAAACATGATAATCATACTAGTAAAATGTTAACCATGCTAGTAACATGCTAATCATTCAACGACATGCTTGTTGCTAATTATGCTGTAAACATGGTAGCAACATGGTAGTCACTTGCAGGTAATGCTATAAACATGCTAGTCACTTGGTAACCATGCTAGAAACATGTTATCAACATCTTCCGAACCTATTTTTAAACTCAGGAATTTTACAACTGCTTACAGTTTTCAGGCTAGGCTTTTTCAAGCCATTTTACAACTGCTTACAGTTTTCAGGCTAGGCTTTTTCAAGCCAACCTAAAGTTTGTCGACAAACTTTTTTCATCTAGTTTCTTTTCGGTCTTCCTGGCACTTACTGAAAGGAGACTGGAACTTGTAACTTGTAGTGTAACACTATCCCTAAATTAATATTTTAATATTAATATTAATTGATTGATCTGATTGGTACTCAGGAACATGTCCTACTTGGCATACTGCAGTATGTGCACTACCTGCTTGGCCAAACTCCAAACTGATTTATTATCTTGACTTTTCCAACACCTAATCTCTACACACCTTAGAAAAATCGGATTCGGCACCGAGTGCTTCCAAAATTCTACACCTGCAGGTCAGGAGCAACCTAACTAATGTTCCCGCGTGACATTTTAAGCTGAATTAGCATAGAGGATCTGGAACGTTTACTTGAATCTCACCACAGGAATAGATTAGCTGCTAAGGTATTTATACATCTAGAGTTCCCCTTCACCATGGTACCAGCCCTGCCACCCAAACAGCACACTCTAATTACTCCTGTTTACAGCAAACCCTTCACTACACATGTTGCTATGCACAACAATCTCATATGTGGGGCAGCAGAACTAATAAGAGCTGTGTTTACTGCATTAGAGTAACCAAGAGTCCTAAAGCTTTCATATTATTGCTTGTTTGTTAGTTTTGATTGCTTCTATTTTCCTTTGTAAATCACTTTGGATGAAAGCATCTGCTAAATGACTAATACATAGTTTAAATGCAACCCTTGTGGTCATCATTCACCCTTGTAATGTACCAAGCTAGCAGAATATACAACTAAGACAGTGGTTTAATTTTCAATAAAAATAAACTCTTTCTTTTTTGTTTTTTCTTTTTGTTTTTTTTACACTGGTTGAATGTGTTTACATGACAATTCTTTTTTTGTTCTATACTGTAGACTCCAGGAGGACTGATGTTTAGATTTATTTTGGACACATTAGATGTCAAACACGCATTATTCTCTTTTAACAGCTTACCCAATGGAAACAACAAAAGATAGCACACATACATTACACCCACACATACACACTGTGATGTCTGTGATGATAACAGCAGACAACACCTCTCCTTCTCTTAGAGCAATGTCTTTTTCAGTGGCCAGGACTATTGATTCTTAAAATCATAATTACTGACCAAAGTAAACAAAATATCTACTCTGAACCGCATTTAGTGCTAAGTATTAAAGAACATAAAAGGATTAATCTGGTATTTAATTCATATAATAGGATCAGCTTTAAAACAAAGGAAAAAAACAGCCTTTAAAATTGTGAGATGAATGTATTCTGACCTCACTGCTCTTTTCTTTAGTAGAGCAGGGCTGTAGATCTTAGCAGAAGCTTCACCGACAAAGCCTGTGAAAAGAAAAGACAAATTATTTGGTGCCCTTCACAAGACAATTCCCAAATCCATCCAAAAGACATGTTCACAACAAGAACTATTTCACTGCAAATATGGCTTCACTTAATCCTAGTCAAAAATATATTAAATTTTTTTTTTAATATATATATGTATGTATGTATTTTCCTTACCCCATTGGCAGATAATACTTGTATCTCTACTTTTTTTCTTTATGCATAATGCACTTAACTTAGATTTTTGTCCCCTGAAAACATATTTTGACTAGAAACAATACAAGAATACTAAATAAGCCATTTTTTGCAGTGTATTACAACAATGCTAGTAAGGTTTTCATGATTGCTCTAATTGGTTAATAAGGAAAGTGGACACAGCATTGATAATGACTAATGAATAATATTGCAACCACTTTCATAACAATGAAAACACATTACCAATTAGAATCCACGTTTTAAGAGCTTGAGCACTTAAAGCAGCAGGCAATAAATATGTGGTGTGATAAACATTTTCCATCATTGTGCACAAATGATGAGCCTTAATAGCACAAACTGAATTTGGCAGGTCAATCTGAATAATTGTGTGCACTAAATGTAATTTAAAGTGGCTTACGGTAAGTTAAGCAATCCAAGTTTGCGAAAGACAAAAATTTATCTTAGACAAAAATTTTTATAGAATATTTCTCCAGAAATATGCAACCTGTTGCCAACGCATTCCATCTTGACTTCATGTATTAGCAATTTAAACCTCACATTGTACAGACATTTGACATCCTGCAGCGTGCGTTGCCTGATAAATCTACCACCTCCAAAGGAGCACCTGGGCTGGGAAGGGCCTATTATTAAAAATAGTTGGGGTGATCAAAAATAGACTATGTTCAAAAGACCACACTCCTTAAAACACATGTAGTTCACAGCACAGATATACACACTTCAAGTAAACCACTTTTGCACTAGGTTTGCATGAAGGATTTTATGATCTGATGTGTAGACAACAAAACAGCTGAGGTCATTTTATGATGAAAACAGTACAATCAGTGTGACAGCTGCAGACTCTAGAAATTCAACACCAAAACAGTTGCTGGGTCACAAAATTAAACACACAAAAGGTATTAGACAGATGCTCAAGTTTATTACTGTTCCACTTCAATGAGACCTAATTTAAGTTGGCTGCTGTTGATACTGATGCTATCTGTAAAGCCCCTTTACACAATTTAATCAGGGCTGTCCAGATTTGATCCTGAAGGGCCAGTGTGCAGCTGAGTTTAGCTCCAACTTGCCCCAACACACCGCCATGGAAGTTTCTTTTATGCCTAGTAATATCTTGATTAGCTGCTTCAGGCGTGTTTGATTATGTTTGGAGCTAAACTCTGCAGAACACTGGCTCTTCACCAGCATCTCTCACATAGACTGACAAAGGAGTATACTTTAAAAACTTGGGCACTAAACTGTTTGCGAAATAGAACTTTGGAACAAATCAAAAACAAAACATTTCATAATATTTTCATATATGCGATGTAATGTCTCTGAATGATAACTATTATTTATTATGTACATTTTTTTTTAGACATCAGTCGTGTTCCAGCTGTGACACAAAGGGGGTGCACTGATGTTTGCTTACATGTATTTATTTAGTTAAAATATTTATTTAACTGCAGTTAATGCGGAAACTGATGTGTTTGTGTGTGTGTGTGTGTGTGTGTGCACCTACGTTATCACATCAGCTGTTTCTTTATGAGTAGAATCAACTTTAAACACAAATTGTCTTAATAATAATGCATAACTGTATAAAGTTCTGCTTTTGATACATTGTGATTTAAAACAAAGACAACAGATAGGACATCACTTTCTGCCACTTGAGTTTCCTTTCTGTAAACAAATTAAGCACATCACAAAAATTTACAAACTCAGCATAGGCTACATTACCTGTCACACTATGTTTATTAGGATTGTATGTTACATGTAATGTTGTTAAATTAATATTTATTGCACATTTAAGTTTAATAATTCTTACCATAATGTTGTTTAGTGCTTGTGTGAATGACACTGAGCACCTTCTTCATATGTTACTATTTAAAGATTCTTATGATGAGCTTTGGTTCATCATATGACTTTCTCATCACTACCTGCATTTGGTAGGTATCAGTGTATTAAAAAAAATAAATAGATTTCACTACTTTAATATGTTGTAAAATAAAACCTGTAAAATACAGTTAAATACCATAATTTATAATAATGAACTGTAATACTATACTGATCAGTATAGAATTACAGTTTATTAATATAAATTATGGTATTTAACTGTTTTTTACAGGTTTTATTTTACTGTGTACTTCTGCTGCTGTTGTTGTTCTTTCACAGTGAATTTTAAAAGGTATACAGTGAATAAACCTTTGTTTTTAAATCAAACTTATAGGCTATGTGCAAGCGTTGCGAGTCATGTTTACATGAATTTACACCCCACCTCCAGCAGCTTGTGTCATAATGTTCAAAAGCAACATTATGTCACTCAGCCTTTCCAAACTTTTTGCCCTCAAACAAGGAACGAAAAAGAAGTTTGTTTGAAGTATATCAGGGCTTTAAATCTTATTCATCGGGGCTGCATTTAAAAATACAGTAAAAATAGTAACCTTTGTATAATGTAATTTATTCCTGTGATGTCTAAGCTGAATTTTTAGCATCATTACTCCAGTCTTCAGCACCACATGATCCTTTAGATATTCTTATATAATAATTGTCTGCAGAAAAAACGTTTATTATGAAACATTTAGCTGTGGAAATGGTGATATATTTTGTGCAGGAATCAATGATGGAATACAAAGAGCAAAATAACAGCTTTTATTTTTAACACAATGCATTAATGCAACCCTGCTAACATACAAATATAACGTATATAAATGAGCATTCTGTTTAACCATCATTAAAAAATTTGTATTATACAAAATATTCATAGAAAATAAATATTACACAATGTATCTGAATTTAACTGACACATTTCTGTGTATATATATATATATATATATATATTTTTTTTTTCTCCATATATCTCTTTTGACAAAGACATTGGGATTGTCTGCAGAATTTCTGAACTGACTCCACGACCTTGATTAATTTGCCAACAGTTATCCGCTGTCAAAGACAATCTCAAAATGAAGTTCAAAACAACCTTTAGAACACCAAAGGAATTCAGACATATTTTGGTCAATCAACCTACATGCTCAGCAGAAAAAGAGCATGGCCAACTTAAAAATGTTTAAATCAGTTTAAACATATTGTGTGGGGAAAAAAAAAGATATACCTACAAAAAATTGTTGCTTTATGTTACAATAACTATTCAATCAATTACCATTTTACTTAAATACCCATAAATCAACCTCACTGTCTTGAAACAATAACCAGGAACAGAGAGTTCAAGACTTACCTTGACCACCCTGAGTGACATGGTTCAGATAGTTAGTAATCCACAGGTTATGGAACATGTTGGAATGAAAAGGAAAGTAGAAAATAGAGGAAAGATAGGAAAAGGACAGACAGACCTAATCACAGGCTCAGTCAGACAGAGAGAGAGGGATTGCCACGGACAGACTTAACGTAATGGAAATGCACCGTGGCAAAACTGGAGGACTAAAGCAAACACATGAGAGGGTGGTAGAGAGACAGAGAGGGAGGAAGAGAGAGGTGCTAAGGCAGCTCACAGGCAGTAATCTGATTACAGGCAGAAATTAGCCTGGATGATAAAAGTGGATTGTGGGAGCACAGTGGATTCCTGGACTTATGACACAAGCGCTCCTACATTTACACACACACAAATGAGTCAGCAATCCTGGAGTCATAAATACTCAGTGAAGCAAAGATGAAAAGCTTCAATTTGGTCTGACCTGTCTTTAACATCTTTTAGTTAAAAAGCCAAATAAATGTGAATCTTTGTTAAAGCTGTGTTATTAAGAAAATGGTGTGTTCTTATAATGCACACTAAAAAACAGCTTAACAATATAAAAAGCTATCTTCCAAGTAATTTTGAGTTTTTATACTAACCACTATGGCAATGCCACAAAAGTGGACCCGGAACTCTGTGCTCAAAGACATTAAGGTTTGATTAGCATTCAACAGTTAGCTCCTTGATGGTATGCTGTAATTACACATACTTGCCAAGTACAATACTTGCCTTTCGTGGTATTAACAATACAATGTAATTGATCAAATTGACTGGTAATTTTCATTCATAATATATTATTAATATTTTTCAAAAAACAGTTTGCAAAATTTCTTTGTTATTGTTTACTAAAACTAAACAGGAAAAATCTTAAATCTTAAATAATATATTTAATTTTGTCTTGAAATGTTGCCTTGGACAACACTAAAACTGAGAAGAAGAAGAAAAAAAGAATATATATATATATATATATATATATATATATATATTCAGGGGAAAAAAAAGGAAGGAAACTAAAAATGATAAAAACAAATAAAATATTTCAAATATATATTAAAATCAAAAATCTTAAAATACAAAAAAAATAATAATAATAGTAAATATAATAATAATTTTTATAAACATGTAAACTATTAATTTAATTATAATATTATTAAAATACAGTAACACTAAAAACGACACTGATTCTCAGTTGACAGCTGTTTCCAGCTGCATCTGGATCATATGAAAAACTTCTCTCTCACTGCACCCCCAGTGTTGAACATTAACTTTTAAAGGGTCTCTTTCGATCATAGTTACTCAAACTGGCAATTTTCATTGAAATATACAGTATGTTGCTGCAAGTAACCTTCAGAAAAAAATAATAAAAGACCAACGTTTACGATCACACCACGATTAGGTGTGAAAGTATTGTAACAAATTGACAGTGTCAAAGCATGCACTAGAGGGAGCACTGAGAGCCAGAGGTCATGTGGGGCTCACTAAACAACAAGGAAAACACAGACGGGCAATTTTAACATGTTTATAGCTAGCTATATTACAACACACCTGGGGTCCATTTCAGAAAGGAGGTTAAGTGAAAAGTATGTTAACCCTGAAATAAGTGTAAACGGGTTTTCCGTTTCAAAATGGCAGGCTTGTCAAACTCGAGAAAACAGGGTAAGTCAAGCCTGTTTCTGAAAGAGAGGTAACTTTTACTCAGAGTCAGTTACCATGATAACTTACTCTGTGAACCTAACCTGGTCAGGAGCAGGTTTTATTCTTTATTTATTTATTTTAGTTTCGTTTCTGTCGGTCTCCTCCCCTTTTTTAAAGATGAAACGGTATTTCTCGCCTTAGCCTCCACATTTCAGTCACACGAACTATGTGCAGCTTAACGTTTCTTTGCTAATGGAAGCTTTCTGTATCCGGGATGCAGAGTAAGTAAGGCCACCGGCATGTACTTTAAATAGATTAATGGGATTATTACTCATTCTAAAAACTATTTTTTAGCACTGCTTATATTCGAAATGTCATATCAACCTGACACACAAGTACACTTTTAAATCTTTTAAAAACTCAATTAGTGAAATGTTATCTTAAACTGATCAACGTGTGTAAAAGTGGAAACCTTACATTAAACATTTCCACTGTACATTAAGTTCAGGTTATATTTTTGTTTTTGTAAAAAAAATTTGTAATAACTATGCAGCAGCCTATTTTATGCAAGTTAATGCAGTTTCATCTGAAATAACCTCAAAATTACGTCCAAAAGTCAATAAACGTCACACATTGCTTATTTTTTATTATACTTAAATATTTAAATAATTTGAATGTAAACAGCAGTGGTGTTGCTTTTATTTATAAATATGTGCTCATATTTGCAATAACTTGCTGGAACAGCTGGAAAAAAAAAATCATCTCTTTTTTTTTTTTTGATGTTGCCATGGTGACTCGTAATATCTGTGCTCCATTGATAATGCCTTTTTATAGTCGCGGTGTACACACTGAATTAGTCTACTCAGAGCTGATTGACCTAACTCAGATCAGCTGTTCTGAAACCGAAAACTGAGTTTTTAAATCTCTTGGTAAGTCAACTCAGAGTTCAACATTAAACTCCGAGTTGGTTGAACCTCCTTACTGAAACAGGCCCCTTCTTTGGTACATTTGTCATCTTATTTGTATTGAAAAGGTAGAGCTTAATACATATAAATGAAGACACTTTCAAGATTAGTCCAAATTGAGCAAAGGTCTTAAATATCATAGCTCTAGCAATGGCTCTAAAGATTAGCCTGCTGTGTTTTAAGAACAGGCCAAGCCATGCTAGTATGCACGTGCAAACATGTCCATCTCTCTGTCCTCTGTCTTACTGGACCACTCAAGCACTGCTGACCTTAATAAGGCAATGTTTGATGTGATTGGCTAAGAGGTCTCAAGAGGGTGTGGCTAACTTATGTTTATCCAGATCTGCTGTGCATGTGCTCTCTGCTTTAGGACATGCCTCATCTATCATATTCCTTTCACTCCTGGAAGACACAGCTCTAGTTTTATTCTTCCTTAGCTTACTCTAGTATGCAAACTGTACAATATTAATCTATTCTGGTAATTTAGAGCTTAGAAGCTGGTTACACTTCGATGTGTGTGTAAGGACACATAATCATAGACACAAAAACCCTGTTTAAAAGAGATTTTAAGACAATTTAAAATAACAGGAGGTCAACGCATTACAAATTGTCAAGAACATATACAGGTCCTTTTAAAAAAATTAGCATATTGTAATAAAGTTAATTTTTTTCTGTAATGTACTGATAAACATTAGACTTATATATATATTTTAGATTCATTACACACAACTGAAGTAGTTTCAAGCCTTTTATAGTTTTAATATTGATGATTTTGGCATACAGCTCATGAA
>JAUYWG010000032.1:18925539-18944285 GCA_034779775.1 Enteromius afrohamiltoni
GACCTGAACCCCATAGAGAATCTGTGGGATATTGTGAAGAGAAAGTTGAGAGACACAAGACCCAACACTCTGGATGAAATATACTAATTTTCTGAGATTGGCATACAGCTCATGAAAACCCCAAATTCCTAAATCATCAATATTAAAACAATAAAAGGCTTGAACTACTTCAGCTGTGTATAATGAATCTTAAATATATGAAAGTCTAATGTTTATCAGTACATTACAGAAAATCATGAACGTTATCACAATATGCTAATTTTTTGAAAAGGACCTGTAGACATACCATAACTTAAAAATGTAAGGTGATGAAACAAGCTGATGCTGAAAAATGCAGCTTTAAATCACAAATAATCATTTTAACATTTGAAAATGAAATGAAAACAGTTTAACATTTTAAATTCTTAATTCACAATACTACTGGTTTTCCTAAATATTTCAGTATTGTAATCAGGAGCCATAAAATATCACACTGAATTGTAATTTAAAACATTATTGTCATTTAGAATGCTTCAAATTTTCATACTTTACCGAAATGTAAATAGCTAAAATGATAGTCCATGACATCACAGTGGAATATTCAAATCTTTGACTGATTTCATTCATCACTTAAGGAACATCTTATTTACATGAGACAAAGTTGAAAGTTGAACTACCAAGCATTGTGGGAAATTCCCCATTAGAACAGGCATCACACAAAAACAACAGAGTTCAGACCAAATGCACTAACCTAAGCTAGAGATTACAAAACACTCCATGCTGCATTTATATATCAATCATCTCAATTTCGTCTGTTGTTATTTATCTGATGGATTTTTTTAAGAAATAACTTTGACAAAGTTGATACTTGAATTAAACATAACTGACCTCCATTATCAGATTCCACAAATTTAAAGTATTTTACAGAATATCATAAAATTAATAGTTATCATATTATACATCTTAAAGAAATCTTAATGACTAGACACATTTAAAAGATTAAAACTGAGTGATGATATAGTTAATGTTATTTAGCAATACAAGCAATCAAGAAATTAAGATTTGCTATAGTATACACAAGTATATTGTATGCATGCAGATATACTTTTCAAAGTTTTAAATAAACCAACAAGTGCTGGTTTTATGAGAAAATACTTTTATTTTTTCTTATTTTAAATGTCATATTTAAATTCAATTCAACTTCTTAAAAGCTGAGTGATAAGTTACATTATATTAAAGATACATAAATCATGCTTCATCAGTTAAAATTTAGACTTGATTTCTTTAGCAACAGTCACCTAATTTGTCTTTAACAATGCAGACTTATGTTATCAAAAGCAATAAATTGTATTAAAAAGTAATATGAGATATCAATGACAGTAGAAAGAAATTATCTAATCCCTCCTGGAATCTTTTAAAAACAAAACTCCCTTTCGCACTTTTAAGCTGCAGTCGCAGAACAGCCTGGAGGAGGAGTTCATTCTCTAGTAATTTCTGCCTTTATTAGGACACGGAGAGCTCACTGGCAGCATAAGGTTTGTTTAAATTACTTCTGAACTACAGACTAAGCTGTGAGAACAAGCAGCCGAACATACCTTACAGAGAGGAGTCAGGAACGGTCTCAAACACTACATGCTGAGCTCAGAGACATAAAGTCCTGCATTGAAAATGATTCGCTAATGGGAATGTCTCAAAGTGTAGCCGTTCTGTCTTTCATTCAAACATCTCTCTCCTTAAAAGCACTTTTCTGTTCCAATGCTCTTCATTTATTCTTTGTTCTTATCCTCCTCTTTCCAACAGTCTCTGCAATTTTCTGATCCCCATGGGATATGCTTGAAATAAGACCACATTTACTGCTTTTGTAACCTGCATAATGCATACAAAACATGTGTGTACTGTATATCTGGGAGTCAATATAATAGCAAAGTTTCAGATGTATAATCAATCGACAATGCATGATGCAATACATTGTCATTTCATTATCCATGCCTGATTGAAACATGATAGCAGTGACAATCATTTTGCCTCATTTTACTTGACTGCCAAAATAAAATTTCTATTTGTAACCTACAAATATTTTATTTTTTTATAACAAAGACTACATTAAAATGAGCCAAATAATTTTATTTTAAAGATAAAAGGAACCCATTAACTAAATTAATTGTACATTAATTGCAAAACAAAAAATGTCTTAAAGATTATAACTGAACACCACTTACTGAACTTATCATACAATGCATTAATTGTAGTAAAGGATAATAAATGCACCTTTATAATAATTGGATGCCATTCACTGAATTAATAATAATCATACAATATATTAACTAGTACAGAATGATGAAAAATAAAAATAGTGAAATAAATCTTAAATAAAAATCCTATTTAAAAGACTTCAATTTAATTAATCACACAATATCTAACTGTAGTAAAGGAATATCCAATATTCATTTCAAAACAAATGCAAAAACATGTCTTTATTTAAACATATAACTGGACAAAATTCACTGCAAAAATGATAAAATACATTAAATTTAGGAAAAGATAAGAAATATATTTGTTAAAAAATATATTAATTTAATTAATTAAATATTAACCTCAAATGTAAAACAAATGCAAAAATAATCTAATACAATATAGCTATGCCTTTCACTGAATTAACTATAATGATTGCCATTAACTATAATAATATAAAGGGTTAAATAAATTAATCTCAGTCTAATATATAATTTAATATACATATCCAACAAATGAGTAAAAATTATATTGAGGGAAAAACACTAGACTAAGCAGTTTAGTGGATTCTGTGTAGAATTCAGAATACTAGTATTCCGGTCCTAACACATCATGCTCTTTGAGGTCTACAAATGGCAAGGACTCACATTCTCTGCTCTTATAAGGCTATGAAGACTCTGAATCAGTCACAGGCCTCATGTATGTAAGAAATGTATTAAGGAGTTGTTCTTTGCTCAGTAATGGGAAATAGCTGATCTTACGTCAACATACGCTTTAAACAGAAAACAATAATAAAATCCACACAAGGCAATAATACAGAACATCAATTCATTAAAGCTGTTATGCATAAAACCTGTGCATTCTTCTGTGTTACAAATTCTTAAATCTCTCATCATCCAAAAATCACTACAAACACTTATCAAAACACAACTTAAGTGCAACAAGAAAGTGTCATCTAAAGTCTGTAATGATGGAGTTGGTCAAAGTTTTACATTTGTAGAAAGGGGGACATGCTTTGGCTGATTTGCATGGGCCAATTTGCCCCCTCCGGAAGATGCCCTAACTAGATCATCTACACACAGAATGCATCTTTCTACACTGACTGCTGCTGATAATGACTATTTAATTCTGCTATTTGCTGACAGAGCTTTACTACCCTACAGCCTTACAACATCTCTAACTTGATCCACAACACAAATTCAACTTCTATTCAGAGAGAAGCCATTTTGTCATAAACAGTAGCAGAATAAAACCTCAAAGGACAAAGATAGACTGCTGTGAGCTGCAGACAACACCAGAGGGAGATTTAAGGATGAATTATATTTAGACAGTTAAATCAAATGATGACACATCGCAGAGCTAATATGATAAGAAATGCACACACACACATTATACACTGATTATTGTGATTTTTTTTATTAGCTGTTTGGATTCTCATTCTGACATCATCCATTTAAGGCAGAGGATCCAATGGTGAGAAAGTTACATTTCTCCAAATCTGTTCTGCTGCAGAAATAAAGTGAGGGTGAAGGAATTATCACATTTTTTAAATTATTTTTTGATACCTTAGCATGAGGTATGCTCTTTTTTCTGTACCATAATGACAGAAGACACTGTTCTCTGGAAAGAAAATAATTCTCATAAATCTTTACTGTATTGACATTCTGCAGATATTATTGCACAGTATATAGGCCTAGGTAATGAATGAATTAATGAATCTAGTGGTCAAAAGTATATAATGTGACCTACTGTATAATGTAAACAACTTTCATTCATTCTCAAACACATAAAAAAAAAAAAAAAAAAAAAAAAAAAAAAACAGAGGGGTAAGTTTGTTCTGAAAGAGGGCAGGTGCAGCTAATTCAGCAGCTGCAATATCACAGTCTGGCTCCAGGCCTCTCTCTCTCATACACACAATACAAATGGAGCCCTGTACTATATGTACTTTCCAGCCTTATAACCACAGTAGTTCTGCAGACTGCTGATTGCATACAATTATCTATCGAGTCCACATTTAGTCTGTTCATCAACACACATGCACTTAGAGTTCAAATAATTTGCTACGTTACCAGAATTGCAAGCAATATTTTAGAAACAGCTTGACCAATAATGGCTCACCTTGACAAAGCACAAATGTGTGCAAATCATATATAAAACCAAACTTACATAAGTTTTGTTAATTTTGGATAAAAGCATCTGCTAAATGAATAAATGTAAGCATAATGCACATAACAATGGTTTTACAGAGCAATTTACACAGAAATGTGTTCTGCTCAAGTGTCATGACTGAAGCCTGTTGATCCTTATGTCACTAAATAAACTCACATCTGTGTATTAGCCTAATTGAACCAATCACTAAAAGTTGCAGCATTACAGAAAATGTACTTTGCAATGCAAAAAAAATGCAAATGCAATGCAAAATTACATATTTTGATTAAGGGAATTTTACCACACATACCACTCTTTTTTAGCTTTCATTCTGTTTTATTCGGTAAGGAGGCATTACATTTTTCAAAAGTGATGGCCTATTTCAAATAAAAGCCGATCTTTTTAACTTTCTATTTATCAAAGAATCCTGAAAAAAGTTAGTTTATAACATTGACCGTAATATTAATAAATGCTTCTTGAGCAGCATTTAGAAGGATTCATAGAAAATTCATGTGACTGAATAATCAGCTTTGCATCACGTAAAAAAGTTACATTTTAAAATGTATTCAAATAGAAGTTGTTGTTTTTTTATATACATATATTAAAGTATTACTGTATTTTTGATAAAATAAAAGAGATCGAATAAAAAAAAAATCTTAAATGTTTTTTACATTTCATTCAGGCACATTTCTCAACACTGGCTCTAGAACTATGCAGGCAGGAGGTCATCTTTAGGACAGGGTACAGTGTCAGGTTATGGAGATCTAGCCGGTCTCATATTTAGGGTCTGCTGGACCAATCTTCATTCTTTTGAGATCACAGATCATGATACATGTGTCCAAAGCAGGGGTAGGCAACGTTGGTCCTGAAGTGCCAATGTCCTGCAAAGTTTAGCTCCAACCCTGAAAATAAAACTTACCTGCCTGTAGCCTTAGTAATCTTGAAGACCTTGATTAGCTTGTTCAGGTGTTTTTGATTAGGGTTGGAGCTAAACTCTGCAGGACATTGGCACTCCAGGACCGACGTTGCCTACCCCTCTGTGTACTGCCTCAAAGTATCTAATATCATACATCAATGACAATATAATGAAAACATTTGTAAAAAGTAAATACAACTTGCTAATGTTAATCTGAGCAACCACATAATCAGGTGATTTTTTCAATGCGGTTGCATGCACCTTTGGACATTGCAAACATAAAGACACATGGGATGCCAGGCTTAGACATAACAGCATATGTTGGCATGGTTCTCAGACACACTCCTGTTACAACCCTGCTGTTAGCAGCTGATTCTAGATGAGCTTCAGACCACTTGAAGGCACAGCTAGTTCCTAACCTTGAAGTTTATGAGCAATCCAGCAGGGCAAATATCTAAATGTATCATAACAAAATGTCAGTGTCAAGTAAAAGATCTATTCAACATCCCAAACCTTTAGCTTTACTAATCAGTGTCAACGCAAATAAAAACATCAAAACTGTTAAATACACTTTTACAAATTCAAAGAAAATCTAAATGTTTCATGTTTATTCAAAACTTGTATGTGTTTGCTGGGATAATGCTAGTGTTTGTTAGGTGGGTTCTTACTATGACACTTTCAAATCTCTAGATATGGCTTCAAAAACAGCTATAGTACCACTTAACTACAGTGACTGCTTTACAAACATGAAATAATATAATGTTGAGAGATCTAGAAAAACAATCACTTGTATATAATATAGTATAAATATATGTACAAATATTTAAAGAAAATAAATACTGCCACCAACTCCAATGCGAACTCTGACCACATTAATTCTTACAACAACAACCAAAAGTAAGAAGTTACAACAGCATCTGCAGAACATTAAACAGTCATAGAAGATTGTCAAAATGTACCTGTTGAGCTGTAAGACGACACAAACACTGACACATGCTTCCCAACCAGTCAATTGTCCAGCAGGAGTGGATCAGGGTGGGTTGGAGTCAGGGGGATTACGCTATCATGGGGTTTATTAAAGCCGGCTCAGCCTGAGGGCTTACGAGTGCCGCCACACACATACACGGAGAAACAAAAAGGAGGAAGATGGAAGTGGTACTTACTGGTTAGTGCCTAGAAAAGCTTCCCAAGTTCGTTGGTAGAGCCCAAAGGCAACTATTCCAAATGCAACTGTTTCTAAAAAGTACTTTGTACTAAGTAAGAGTCAGTTTGTGAATGATGAGAGATGAAGAAATGGCAGACATCCATCATCAAACAAAGGATGCTGATCCATATGAACGAAAGATGTAAAAGGACTAACAGAGGTGTTGATAGACCGGAAGAAGGAAAAAGGGGGAGGGAAAGGGGAAAAGAGGGGGAGAGGAGGGAAAGGAGGAATGGGAAAAATTGGATAACAGCGGACAATTAACAAAAATACAATACAATACTGATGTGAAAATTCCAATAGTGGTAAAATCCAAAAAATTAAGTACAGAAATATTCCAAGAAATCCCTATGAAGAACTTTTGCAGGTCACTGAAAATCCACAGGTGGCAATTTTCTGCATTTCCTGTTCAGCTAACAACTCCAGAATGACTACTGAAAGTCATGCTAGTGCACATGCTCACACACACAAGCAGAGGTAACCTAACCCAGCAGACTCCATGTATGGCCTGAGAACTGAGTCCTCAGGCCATAAATAGACTGGGGGGGGGGAAATCGAGAGACCCAGGGAATCAGCGGTTAGATCAACAACCTCACCAGAGTACCAGAGACAGACGCACGTATGGATCAGACAAAACATACATGGATGTATCCAACTTGAAATATAAATTCTTCTGATACTGATATTAAGACATAGATCCTTGGGTCCTAGAACTATAGTTGCATTCTAATTGTATTATTTATTTGTATAATTACTATTCTAATTGTATTTAGTAATAAACTCAATTTGCTGCATCACTGCAGTGTATTAATTTAATATTTTTCAACATTTATTGAAAGATTATTTCAATTAAAAGTGGTTAAATACATTTTAAAATAAGCAATTAATTAATTAAGATTTATCAATGACCATCAAACATCTAAAAGCGTGTAGAAAAACATGTAGAACTGTGCAAGATTTATTGTTAGTTTATTTCAATTTATTTAAAAGTTTTTTTGTTTTTGTTTTTTTAAGTTAATAAATGATTTAGTGTTAAAATCATACTTGTGCATCATACAGTACACTTCAAAGAGCAAACAGCATTTCCTAAAATAGAGTTGAGCATTAGTTTTAAATTTAGGCTATTAACAAATGTGAATCATAAGTTTAGTGCAGCATATTAAAATACAATTTTAACATATATATTTTAAAAACTAGCAAGGATTTACCAGTAAAAGGTTAGGCAAATAATGCAGCATTTATTTAAATGGAATCATGAAACATTTGCTTATTCTAAATTAAAGTTATTTTTTATTAATAACAACATGCTTCACAATCAAAAAGTGGACAATCCATAGCCTTATAAACCTATATTTACATGGTCTTTTGGCCGACTCACTGCCAGAACAGATCAGGCTGCAGGTGGGCACAGAGCCTTGCTGGGTGATCTGAACCTCAGCGCTGAAGAACGTGACTCAGAGTCTAATCTTTTATGAGCAATGTGGATTTCTAACCAGCACATGGTCACGCTGCTGCAGTGTCACTTTCATACCACTCGTGAGAAACATTTATAAAAACAGCCTTCAATGTTTTCTCACCAAAAATGGAAAAGGAAATGTGCGAGGTGGTGTTTGTGGGGCATCGGTTTATGAACCTTATCATTGCTTAACATAAAAAATGCAATAAGAACAAAAATGGGCTCCAAATGAAGCCTCAAGCTCAGGTAACCAAACTAAAAACCTCATCTAGACTCCATGCAATATTCCGACATAAAACTTATATTTAAACCACTGATGACTTAAATTAAAAATCTTTACAATTACAATATACACACATTATAGAAATTCACATAAATTGCCATTAAAACAATAACGGAATCTAATTTATACTAAATTCCTTCATTTTCTATTGATTTTGGGGTGACATTGTTTAACTAAAATACACCCACATGCAAACACACTTCTGTCTCTAAAGGGAGTGTAGCAACAGAGATGGATGGTGAAACAAGTGTCTATAACTAGAGAGACATATCAAAAAAAGCTCATAGGACAAAATTATACACACAATTCCCCTCCAAATCCACTGTACATTACAGTTTTTGCCTATTGCTTACACATTAAAACTGAATGCTTAGACCAAAGCCTCAATAAAGCCACTTAAACTTCTTGTAGCTTACATTATACACTCATGTAACCATAGCTTAAACACATTGTCAACATTGCACTTTGTTTACAATACTTCACACATTTCCGTACATTAGACACATTGTTCAAAAACGAAATCACCTGATATCATTGGGAAAACAGTGTTCAAAAAGCAAAACTCATCTGGCAATTGTAGGCACTTACATACACATCTGAAATCTATTGCACAAAAAAAACAATAAAACACCAATCGGTCTGAACCTTAGCACTACAAACAGGCCTCAGGTAAGCCATTTTGGAGGCAAATTTCATGGAGGCAGTGAGAGTCAGAGTAAAAGGAGGACAAAGAGGACGTGGAAGAGGACGAGGACAAAGACCAGGACCAGTGCACCGAACCGAGGTATATCTTCAAGATTCTACTCCAGAATGTACCTACTGTATGTTTCACATGATTCTTTATCATACTAAAGTACTGCTGTATTAACTGTACTATACAAAAATGGGTAGTGGTGTGAATTATATGCAGTGTTGGGCAAGGTACATAGAAAATATAGTGAGCTAAGCTATCAGTTACTCTACATTGAATTGAAGTGTGGAGGCGCGACATTTTACATCAGAATAATTTTTTTTTTTTTTTTTTATTTAACAACTAAATTTGGAGATGGGGTAGACAGGTATAGTTAGCAATGGATGGGTTTGTGCTTCTTTAAAAGTTGCATACAGGCAGGGGAGGTTCTAGGGTGAGTAGATATCCGCAGCTTAGCCCAGAGATTTTGTTTTTCTATTTTGTTTCCATTAAAAAAATGCAGGTGAGGTGTCTCCGTGTTTTGCAGAGCGCGCTTCAGCTTCCACTCTCCAAACAAATTTAGATAAATCATCATATACGACTCCATGTTAGCTCAGGCACAAATACTTTGCATTCTTTCATACATTAAAATATAACAATTAATTAATTCAATTAAATAATTTTGTTTTAGTAATTTAAAGCTTTTTATAGATAGCATAATAAATCACCCTGTCACCCTGAGTTTCGGTGAAGCGCTCCTATTCTAGACCGAGGTGGAAAAATAACTAGTTTTCCTAGTTACTTTGATTTTGTGATATTAATTTGAAGTAGTGTGAATTAACACAAATAAAAGTAGAAGCTTTACAGTATGTGATGACGCTAGCGCCTCTGTGTTCTGCTGACCACGCTTCAGCTTCTGTTGGATATGCGTTTATTAGCGCACAATTTATTTATGACCATATTATCGTATTATTTACTGCCATGCGAGCCACAAAGTAAAAATTATTAGTTTATTTTAATTATTTTGGGGACAATTTGGAACAGGTGGGGCTTAGAACCCTTCAATACCTCCAAAGTGGGGAATGGCAGAAAAAGTTTAAGAAACACTGAATTAAGCTTAACTACACTAAAGCTACTACCCTGAGAAATGTGCGCTGATGCTCACATCTGTTGACATTTCCGAACACCTTCCTACAGTTGCTTAATAAAAGCGGGCTTGATCCGCACTCTATTACCTATGATGACAGGGGAAATAAAACAATAGATAGAACTGCGACTGTATGCAAGTATTGTGCAACACGCATCCATTTCAGTTTATGAATGATTACATGATATACCTTTTTTAATACTGTATCCTAAATTGTGGATAATTTAGCTATATATCATATGCTGATGTACATTTCTGGAGTGTTAAAGATTAAAAGAAAAAATAACAAGAACCATACAGAACTGAAAACTGTGACCCTAAAACTGTGATACAAACCAAACCGTGGTTTTTGTGAACCGTCCCACCCCTACCATTGTGATGTTACAGTTCTGTGCACTGTAAAAACTACAGAATACAGACCCAAATAGAAGGCGGGATACACAAGCCCCCCAGCACACAACGCACACAGACACACACACACACACACACACACACACAATTATGATGTTTTTAGAAAGGAGTGTTAAGTTTTGATTGCAGTGTTTTATTTTAGCATAGATCAATCGATCACTCATAGATCACTTTTGACATTACAGATTGTAGCAAAGCGCTGAACATTATCAAATAGGGGAACAGAGTGATGGTAAAGTATAATGATGAGATTAAACTGTTTATTTATGTGATTTGTTAATCTCCAAGAGCTATGTCTGATTGGCTTGTGTGTGGAGTTTGACATAATGGGCCAAATTTTGCAGTGCGTAAGCAATAGGCAAAAACTGTAATACAGCCATCTTCTGGAGAAATCATGCTATGACAATATTTTAAATGCAATAACATTTACTTTCTTAACTCCATATCTTGAGGAAAATACTGGGTTTTTTAAAAGAAATATACAGAAATAAAATGTGCAATCAGTTAGTTTTCTATGATAAAAACCTAGCAAACCAAAATTAAGCCAATGGCTTCCGTCACGAATTCAGACTGCTAGTCCACATGAGCTTTATCCATATGCAGCATGGGTCCAGGCAGTGGAAAGCTGATTATTGCCCCTATGGACCACTGTAAACACACTTAGACCACATCCTGCACTCATTCATGGTCTTCACCTTTAACACCAAAGCACACACGTGCACTGCTCATTTGATCACATGAACACACTGGACAAATGGACTTTGCTGCCAAACACGTATGCCCACCGGCAATATGTCTGTTTTCTTAATGAGCTTAAAAGATTATAAAACAAGGGCATTCACAAGCAGAAGTATAGGGGTGTCTTTGTTTGAATTTAAAAAGCAACACATACTTAAAACATAAAACATTTGTGTATAAGCTATAATAATCTTAAGGATCTTCATATAAGAAAGATTTATGTATTAAGTTAGCCTATAAATGGCATTTGTTCTATTGGATCAACTGTCTCCTTGACACAGACAATTTCTAGAATCATTTTATAGAAACTTAATTTCAACACTTGTATATTATTAAATGGAAAGATGTTATATTAATTACTGGTCACCCTCATTTTTAAGTATAACGTTAATGGAAATCTGTGAGCCTAAAGCTTATACTATTTAATCATCAATTTACACTTATGTCCTGAAGTTCTTCATTTCTCACATTTAAAATGAGAGTAGCCTACACATAACAACCAAGTAAAATAATTAAATAAATCAAGATGAGCAGGGGGGTTAATCATGTTTAAAAGATCATGAAACGCTCAAGCAAACCACAGTAAAGATAGTTTGCGGTTTGATATTCGGATTTCTTTTGGCTATAAATACACAACGTGTTGTCATAAACATGCAAATAATTCTGAATGTCGTTCTCAATGATTTGTGAATTCTGGGGATGCTGTGCCTTTTGGCCATAATCTGTTTTTTTCGATGCAACCCTTAATTTTATAATGCTTATAGCTCCGAAAGTTGGAAACGTAGCAGACTGAAACCAGTATCATCTTAACCAGCTTGATCTGTGAATTTTTTTGTTTTTCACAGCAAAGCTATTGTCCATAACCAAGGTAAGTCCGCTATAGTAAGGAATGTAAAAATGTATCAGTGTCACTTCTCTCTTTTTCTTCTATCACAATGTCACACGGTGCTGTTCCAGTGAATAATAGTTTTCCAAGCCCTTAGATAAATCATACGTGTCTCTTATGAACAAGGAAAGTGCTGGTCAGCTGACCCTTCCCTCAGTCACATACAAAAACAGAATTTGAAATGTTAACAAATCTTAATAATTAATTAACACAGCCTGTGTACATAATTTACACATAAGTACTGTTTTTCAGTTAAGCTACATGTATTGCTTTCAGCCCTGTAACACAACCTTTTCAATAAAGCTGATGTGCTGAGGTCACAGATGAGAATAGTGATGTATGTGACTTAGGGAAGGGTCAGCTGACCAGTACTGACCTGAGAAAGTTTTCAAAAATCTAAATTGTGATGCAAGTGAATCAGCGAAGGCTTAACTGTCCAAAATTGCTCTGTAAAATTTGTCACAAATCAGAATAGTACATAAGAGCTCCGGAAGGATGAACTGACTAAAAGTACATTGTGAAACATTTCCTCGTATGTGAAACGTTCATTAGAGACGTATATGATTTATCTAAGGGCTTGAAAAACCGTTATTCACTGGAACAGCACCGTGTGACATTGTGATAGAAGAAAAAGAGAGAAAAAACACTGATACGCAATAAACAGCGATTGTGAAAGTTTTCACAAATCGAGAATGACTTAAAAACAAGGTTTTTGTATTCGAGCATTCTGCGTGTTTAATGGTAAAACACGTCAAACACGAAGAGCGCCTATTTTTCACATTCTTTACTATAGCGGACTTACCAAGTGGGTTATGGACAAGAGCTTTGCTGTGAAAAAAATTAAAGATCAAGCTGGTTAAGATGATACTGGTTTCAGTCTGCTACATTTCCAACTTTCCGAGCTATAAGCATTATAAAATTATGAGTCGCATCGAAAAAAAATTCTAATCATGGAAAACGAAATTCGGGATTATTTGTATGTTTATGACAGCGCGTTGTGTATTTATAGCCAAAAATCCGAATATCAAACCGCAAACTATCTTTACTGCGGTCTCAAACCGGCGGGCCGTTATATGTGACAGACTACCATCGAAATTATATAAACTTTCAACTGACAGTCAGGTACCAGTTAATACAAAATCTATGAATAAGTGTCTTGAAGAAATATATTCTTACCTTTAAATAGACGTTTAATCTGCCTGACACTTTCAGAGCGTATTTTACAGAATTATTTGTTTGTTTCATTCATACTGCGGAACCGAATAAACTTCAGTCCAGCGGGATCAAAGCGTTTGGTGGCATTAACGCCGATAAACACGAGCTCGTGATTTCCGGTTATATGAACCAATGACAGAACAGCATTCCATTCATAAGGTGTTAGTACTTAATATAGGTTTTAGGCTCTTATTATTTTCAAATGTAGGTCTGTATGTTGAGCTTTGTAACTGAGGCAAACTGTCACAGATTATGTAATTTAATAAATGACAGCAAAGCTAATTTGGTCAAAACAATTGTTTGTGATTTACCTTTTCCATTGTTTATGTTTTATCCATTCGTTTGGTGTTGTACAATTGGTTTTCTGTATAAGTTCGCCTAAAAAAAACAATTAATACAGATTTATTGGACATCATAATTATCATAAACTTACTCTGTGAAATATTCCCTGCAGTAAAAAGTGTAAGAATTAACTACTTACCTTTTTTGTGGAACAGAATATTGTTCATTCATTCATTGAGAATAATTCAATAATTTCTATAAAATATAGATCCTGACATTACATTTTGGCTCAGTGATTTGATAACTACAGCTACAAACACAGTTTCACTGGAGAGAGGCAAATGTGAGAAAGTAAGAGATTGTGTGTCTGTGTAATGTTGGTGATTTTAGCACTTTTCTTCAGCCAGACTCCCACACTGAGCTGCCAGTTGGACTAGAATGTTGGCTCATTATCAATGGATCACAACGTTGGCACAACATTTCATGAATGTATAAGGCCAGGAGAGCATTTTATGAATGAAACCAAAATCCTCCCAGCATGCTCTAGGAGATTTGGGTAACATCCATCTAATGTGTTCTCTTTTTTTAGTCACCCATGGACATGAACACTGCATTTGTAGACTATATTTAAATACTGCTTTTTTACACATGCTTTTGCTTTTTTTACCACAAAGTGTCAAAATACTTCTCATGGTATAGAATATAGACAGACAGACAACTTTTTGTGAAATGCATTGCTTGATGTATTTTCTGCTATCTTTTTTGTCTTTTTGTCTTGGTTTAATTATTATTTAATGCTGAATTGTCCAAATAATTAGTAGTCTTGACCCCCCTCAAACCAATTTTGATGTTTTGTAATTATTGAATATTTTTTTGTGTGTGAAATATTTACTCAATATTCAGTAGTTATTGGCCACTTATAGTCTTCTACAAATATTTATATTTATATTTCTACATTTATCAGCATGCTACTCCTCTGCTTATTAAAATGTGCAAATTAAAAATTAAACATTTTTTAATATAAAATGTAACAATTGCATCCCATTAAATTATTGCGAACACACACACAAACATATATATATATATACTAGAAAAAGCAAGAGTAGAGCAATAGGCTATTATATAGAAAGTAAATTACATTATTTAAAAGTTATAAATTCTAATATATTAACTGCATACTTTTGATCAACTAAAATATAGTTGTGCAGATCTTATTCAGATATATAATCAAAGCAATTAAATTGTAGAAAATGTTTATTAAATTTGTTTTTTTTTTTTATCCTTATGTCACATATTTACATTTCAAATGCCTAAAACATTTACAAACATGGAACCAAAAAAATATGTATGCAAATGCAAAACAATATATCCAGAAATGTCCAATGATACAAAATAAGCATTAAAAATGTAACCAATGACACTCTTGGCATGAAAATGCAACAGCTTCTGTTTTCAAATACAGACAGTGTTATTATTATGACTCCCGTTACAAACGAAAATAAACAGTACAATTCAGTGGCTTTTTCACATTAAACTTACTCTGAATGCTACAATGGTAAAAATGCTACATAGTTCATGAAAACAGCTTGAAATCATATAACAGTTATGGCCTTTTTCAGTGAAATAGGGAACAGATCCTGTCAGTGTGCTACACAACTTATTTTCTTTCCAAACGTTAGCTTATCCTTCCTGCAAATAAAGAAAGAAATATTTGGCTGCGTGTGATCTAAAAACTGTTTACTTATTGATTTCTTTTTTGTTTCTTCATAGAAAACCGTTGGTACAAGCTCATGATGATAACAGTACATGATTCTGAATGGAAGACGTACAAATGCTCAAATAAAATAAGGCCACATTTAGCTTTGAACGGAATCAAGATCAAACAAAGTCACGTTTAATGTTGCAATTTCCTCATTGTACCCACTTTGCTGTAACAAGTTTCTAGGCAGCTGTGAATGGATCCACTAAATTTGTTATCTGATGTTTATGTAAATTGAATGAACATTACAACTATACAAAGCGTCAGATATCAACTGTGGACCTTTTTCGCTTGCAACATTTACTACAAATTCAAAAAGTGAAATTCTGTAATTAATTTCTAATGTTCGCAATGAGAGCCCCTAAACGTTGGGACATGCTGCAGGTCTCTCACTTCAATTTGCAGATTTTTTCTTGATTTTTTTTTTCTTTAAGCACTAGAAAATTACAGAATTTTCTTATTCTATACAGCAACATAATACTGCCAACTTGATGCAAGAGCGAAGAAATTAATTATTATGGTTAAATACAAAATAGCTTTTAAAATATTTAAAATATACTTTATTTTATACATTATGCAGACTGGTTAATAATTTCAATGATAAAAAAAATAAGTATTCAGTGAAATGCCTTTTTCTTTTTTTAAATCACATGGATGACACTATGACAGGGAAAAAGTAAGCGAACACATGCACACACCCATTCACACACTTGCACGCAAATTGAAATGCTTTTCTGTGAGTGGCATTTGGATAGATGACCCTTTAACACAAGTACATCCCGCTTCCCAGATTTTCTACAGCCAATGAGCTTCTGTGTTGGACAATATTGCTCAAGCTTTCATGCATTATGATGTCATAAAGTATCATATCTCTCCATTCCATAGCATATGGTATCTTAGAAGTTTCATATTTCCTAAAATTGTTCCATACATATCACACATTACCATAGAATATCTTTCACCTAAGCTAATCCAAATCGTTACATATCTAGAGCTGTCCTCTACTTTGCAACCATCTACGTTTAACTGTTAAAATTATCTGTACACATTTAGCTTGTTCATCGAAATGCCCGTGAGCATTTATTGCTTCCCGAAGTTACCTGGGGTTTAGGTTTAGGGTATAGACACGCAACATTACAGTAGTAGATAAAGGGTGTCTTTGTGTTCGCGTTTGGACCCTGTTTTTTTTAAAGTCTACATCGCCTGAAAATAGTTCCCTAATTAAAATTTGCACGTGCGTGAAACCTGGGTCACACAAAATCATTTAAGGTATTTGATATATCAGACAACACATTCAAAACATGATGTACATTTGGACACTTGAGATATCAAACATTTTGGTGGTTTTTCAAAATAACTCCTTAGGCTTATCGTTACTGGTGTGTTTCAAAAAGGCCACTCGATAGCTAAAAATTCTCTTTGAATCCAATCACGATAAAAATGTTAACAAGGTGCTTTTTAAGTTGATACATCAAATACTGAAACGCTCATCCAACCCAGGTCTCTGTTTGACCTGCATTACACCACTGGTTTTAATTGATACTGTACAAAGCTCTCCACACTCAGGGACATACATTACAGTGTGCTGAAAAGTTCTGGTAAATAGGGCACTATGGGTTTGAACCAAGAGCGATATGGTTTCTTTGATCGATTCGTTGGAAAATGAAAACAGTTCAGAGCCATTGAGCGTCTTCTACCACCTTACGTGGAACTCCTGATTTGGAGCAGAACAGCTCAGGTGACACATAAACATGAACGAAAAAAGAAGAACTACAACAGTTCTCGTAAAACTGCCACACTGGTTTTGGTAAAGTCAAAAAACAATATAAAAAGCATTTACAAAACATTCATGTCTGCTCAAACAGAACCACGTTGGACAGAGGAGTGAACGCACCCCTTGAAAGCACTCCATAAGCGGACCACATGTTCCAACAAACGACAAGAGAGTTCCAGGATGTCATCGGAAGAAAGGCAGGTGGGACAGAGACTCAATGGGGAGTATGGAGTAGAGGCTGCCCCCTTGGACTGGTTTCTTGATGGGCTAATGGATTTGGGAGGTTTTTGGGGGTGACTGATGTTTCGTGCATGGTGGTGCTTGAACATGGAAAAAGTAATTATATCGTGTCCCAACCAGATGTCCCAACATAAGATTATCTCACTATATATATTGCATTCAGAAAACAAAGTCTGTAAAGTGAATTAAAATGTACATTTAAATTCAAAGGCAGTACAACAAACACTACCCTTTATTAATATTAAATATCATTTGATATAATATGTTTAACATATTTCCATCTACATTGGGTAACTGAAAAAAATCAGCTTAATTTTCTTATTGCAAAATATTGCTAAATATTCTTTTTGTTTAATTTTGGAATGAAATATGAATTATCAACCTGAAATGAAACTGTAAACACAGCTGGTTAGGACATGATATCATGATGCAGTTAGCCTAAAGTGCAGAATTAAAGCAGTGCATTGCCACAAGAATGCTAACACAAATATACACTCTTAAAAGTGTTAAGTTTTGGAAATGAAGATTTCGTAGAAATATATATATATATATATATATATATATATATATATTAGGGGTGGGCATAGATTAATTTTTTAAATGATTCTTTTTGAAATTAATCTAGATTAAAATGGCTCATCTGAGCGAATGCGAGTAAGAATGCGATGTCTGTGAAATAATTTTTCACAACGCGTTTCCTTGTGTGTTTTAGCCAACACGATATGCTGTAGATGCTCTTACCACACACGTTATATACACAATATATAAAATAAATAAATAGGATCACGTAAACTGTTAAGATTGACTATTGTAATATCAGCATCAGGTAAGATTACTCACGTTCATTTCTGAATTCAGTTATGTATGTTTTAATTATCAAAATTAAACATGGGTTTACTACAAATAAAAAACATAATAGTTGAACTAATGTAACCACATATGGTTTTGCTGTACTAGCCATTTAGCTTCACCATGGTATTTGTGATTATACTAATTTTAATCAATCTGAATGACTGTAGCAATGCACGCATACAGAGCATGTGATCTCTGTGATGCTCAGATGTACAAAACAGACCCACTCACCTCTGTAATAAACACAGTGGTGTTAGTCCTGTCGAAATGGTACATGAAAATCAAGGACGATAGGTGATAAGAATCGATGTTCACATGTACAGTAGTTTAGAAAACTAGTCCCTAAAAAAAAAAAATAGGGCTACAGTGCAATTCAGCCAGGTATACATCCGCGCTAAAATATCAAGGTGAAAGTCATCATATCTTGCGTAGTATAGACCCAGCTCCCAACCCAACTTTGTGAATAGATTAATGGCAATATTTTTTTAAACGCACATTAAGAGTCTTGCGTTAAAGCAGCACGTTAACACCAATAACAGCCCACCACTAATATA
>JAUYWG010000032.1:18944385-18968861 GCA_034779775.1 Enteromius afrohamiltoni
TTTCTTAGAGGGGTCATGAACTGAGAAACCAAAATTCCCTAGATCTTTTGATATTTAAGAGGTCATTGTATTAAAAATCATCCTGAAGGTTTGAGAACTATGATCTTTCTTGTTAGACTAAAAACAGTCAGTCTGCCAAAAACACAGTTTGCAGAATGTCCAACTCTATGATGTAATAGTGTGGCTTAACACAACCTTCACAGAAGAAGATCAACACTTGTATCTACATCGCTGCCTGTTTAGCCCCGCCCACTGATTTGTGCATGTAGTGTTTAAGAGAGAGACAAAATTTTATTTTTAATGAAGTTCCAGACTGCGTCAGTAAGAACTTGGTCTGTAGCCCATTTCGTATTATCACAATTTGTTTACAAACAAGGCACAATTTGACATGGGATTTTTAGGAAGATTAAAACTGAAAGATGATGATGTGCCGACTATATTGGATGCGACAGTAATGTAGCAACATAGGTGTGATTAACTTTTTTTGTTACATGATCAATATTGATTTGACTATTAATATCATTGCAGTGGTTACTCCTAATCAAAGTAGTGTTCCGATGAGGAGGGTTAAAAACAGAACAGAAAATAACCTTCTAAATTATTTCTTACATTACAAATGAACCTCAGTGAACAGTTCAAAATGAAAGGCAGTTTATGACCCCTTTAAAATAACGTTTTTAAATTTAAAGAAACTTTTATCACTATAGAGGTTCTTCATGGAACCACTAATATCAATAAAATACATAAGAACCATTATTTTTGAAAGTGTATGATACAGTGGGATGATATCAGTTGGTAAAGAGTGGTTAAAGTGTAAATTAATTGTGGTCATACTAATTAAGAAGTGTAGCACAAGACCTTGAATATAGAGGCAAGACATCTTAATACCAATAGGATGATATTGTAAGGTTAGTGAAAAGACTGAGGTCTTGATTAAGGGAAGGAACATGCAAAGATGTGGGGAAGGAAATGGTTTGAGAAAAAAAAGACAAAGTTGTGAGGATAGGATAGAAAGGGTAGGACAGTATAAGAGATTATAGCTGGTTTCAAACTTCATCGATTGTTCTGTATTACTTTTTAAACAGTCAATTTTGTTTTTTGTTGTTTTTTTTTAAAAAAGACAGTAAAGTTTTTTTGTTTTGTTTCTTGGTCACACAACAACATTTTAAATGTTTTGCTGAGTAACGTACCAGATAAAGTCTAATAAACCAACTTGCAGGACAAAGAACTGTGACACGGGTACGAAATTAAAAAAAATTGGGGCATGATGAGTATTGTAACATATGAAGGGGGTGGGGCATTGTTGGGAACCTCCTTCTGGCAGTGGAACAGCAACACTTAGAAAGCCAGCAGAGCTGGAACTGAGTGGGCGTGGAGTGGAGTTGATACACAATGCTCTTGTCGGAGTAGAAGGCCATTTCAGATGTCTCAGTGTGGTGAGGTGTTTAAATGTGTTCTGAATGCACGTGAGTGTCTGCATACATGACAATGACTCTGAGTATCTGTGTATTAGTTTGTGTGTTTATGCACAGATGTGTGTTTTAGACAGAGATGCATCGCTCAGTGTGTTTGTGTCTAATGTTTTGTATATATGTGTGTGTCAGTTTCTGAGGATGTTTCGATAGCATATGAGGATGAAGGCATTTAGAAGACAGCCAGGTCACAGTGCTGGAGGCTGGCCCTTAGTTGGATGACCTCTGACCTCTAGGGTTCAGCTACGACCTCTCCACCTGGCTGGGCTCCTGTGACTCTGAAAATGTCAAAAGAGGACTAATACATAATGTAAACAGCTGCAAATGTAAAAACTAAACCAGTGTGTACATTCGTGCATGCATGTAAGGTAATAAGAATTCACCACAAATTTAAATAAGATCACAACAAAATGCTGGGTTCAAATGAATTAATGAATGAATGACAGTTACCCACATTAGAGTAAAACCATTTGTAAATTTTTGTAGAGATAATACAAGGCTATCATTTTACGTATTACCGACCACTTACAATTTCATTTGTGTTTCATGGGCTGTTTTCTTATGAGGAAAAATGCGAGTTAGGCCTGCTATAATTTGTAAAGGTAATAAAATTGTGGTGTGCTTAACTGCAATAAATATGTAAATATGTCAGAATGTGAAACCCCGGGCCAAGTTGATACAGGATTCCAACTTAGCTGATTCCAAAACCAAATATTTTGGTTTCATTTTTCTCTAGGCTACCTGTCGTAGAGATATAACGCCATTCACAATGTGAATTTTGTCTGTATGATGCATTTTCATTATAAAATGTAGTCATGCAATGCAACAAATAAGAAAATCAACCAGAATCATCTTTTTAGTATGGTAGTTCTATATAAACTACTCATTTAATGACAGCAAATTGTTCTTTGTGAAAAATTACAGTTACGAATAATAATCAATGACTGATAGGCTTAATTTTAGAGTCAAATTTGGGACTTTATCATTCTCCATACTGTACAAATGTCACCCTCTATAAATACAAAATCTGCTGTAACAGTTTCTCACCTTTAACGGTTGCCTGGTCGCCATTTGTTTCTGTAGGTTCACTGGTGACTGCAGGGTGGGCGCTTGTCTCTTTATCCTCTACCTTTGGGATGTTTGAAGAATCCTGTGGGCCAGGAAGCGGGCATTCTTCCTCCCATCCATAGTCTCCCCACCTTCCCACCCCGTGCAGTCCATCCCAAGAGTCTGAGCTACGGAGGCTAAGGCGTCTCATTCGTGAGACAGTGTCCACCTCCCTCATGCGGGCAAGTCTCTCTTCTGAGCCATGCCCGGGCGGGGCTGTAAAAAGAGCCTCTATTCTTTGGGAAAGTCCACGGGTCCGTCTATCTACACTTGAAACCTGACATTCACCTGAACCTTGACTCTGACCCTTGTCAATGCATATGCTAGCAACAGCTTGTGTTTCATCTTTTTCCACTATATCAGTGCTAGAGACTGGGCTGCTATGCTCTTCACCAAGACCCTGCTCAGGCTTAAGTGTTTTCCGTTTTGTGTCTGAATCTGCCTCTTTGTTGCCAGTGTCTTGGGTATTTTTAGCTAATTCCCAGTCTGAATCATCTGTGCCTTGCCAATCAATCCCACACCCACGCCAACCACCCAGACCCCGTGTTTCACCACCTCCTTCCTGTCTATCGTTGTCTAAACCCCAACTTTCTCCACCAATACCCCATCTCTCAGCATCAAGGGACCGCCTCTCTCTGGACCAGAATCCACCTTGACCCAAACTTTCACCTTCCCACCCACCTCTCTCCCAATCCAACCCTAAAGATAATCTACGACTAGGGTAAGGAAGTACAGAAAGGGGAAGGTGATCTGGTGGAAATTCAGGGCGTAACTCTGAATCTAAACCTGAATTAGTCCACATTGCAGCCTTATTTGCCCTCAAGATCACATTTGGTTCTTTCTTTTCCTCTGAGGTTATATCTCTATTTTGCTTTGTTCCTTCAGTAAGAGGGTCTTTCTTCTCCCATTTCTCTTGCTCTGTTTCCATCTTTTCCCTAGAAGTTTCCTCTTCTTTTACTTTCTCTGTCACTTCAGGTTGTTGACTTTCAGGTGTCTCTGCTTGCTCCGTTTCGGTCCCTTTTACTTCGGAAGGTTTCTGCTCAGAATTGGCAGAATTGTCTTTCATTTCAGTGGCTAAAATGTTCATTGTCATTTCATTCTCAACTGTCTCACAGCCAGAAATGTCTTTATCACCTTTAACCTCGTTTGACTCATCAAGATTTTCTGCTGAACCCTCTCCTGTGATCAGAGTAGCAATATGCTTTTCAGCTAATGAAAGCTGCATCTGCCAGTCAGCAGGAACCTCTGGGTTAGCCTCTAAACCTGCTTTGTCACCAACAGGCTTTCCAGTCGCAAGGCTACAGAGCAAACCCCTGTTACTAAGGAACCTGTTGGTGTGGCTTGTTACCCTCCTAAAGCCTGAGCTCCTTTCCTCCCTAAATAATGATATTGGTTCTTGTCTCCCTTCTAATGCTGAAGAACAACATGGCTGCTCAGAATCTACAGGAGGCCTACCAGGTATGGGCACATGCTGTGGGGTTTCGATGCTCATGGCACTTCCTGGTTTGGATTTGATAGAAGCTCGGCTGATGGCCCCAGATTCACGGGCCATTTGCAGAGTTTGACAGATGTGCTCATAGTCTGGGGGGCTGGTTAGAGTGGAGGCATCTTGCATGGGCTGTCTTTCTGCCCATGGAACCTCGGCTGCCATGGAAGAGGTGGAGGAGGTTTGTGCAGTCAAATCATCGTCTCTTTGGGTCTCTTTGGGGGCTGGGATATCCAGCTTTACTGATCTGCAGGCTTTGCGTTGGGTTATCTGGGACATGACTGTTTTGTAATCTCTGAAACCTGGTTCTGGTGGGGGAGGAGCAGGACAAATCTCCTCTCTCAGTTGTTTGCTGAAGCTCACACTCTTCCCAGTTGATGGTCGGGAAAAGGCACTCTTCACCTCCCGGTATTCTGGGTCACTTCCAGGCACCAAGCTTGGCCGAAGAGTGGTTGCAGGAATTCCAAGTGGATCTGAAGATAACCTGGATTTGATGCGGTCAGGGATTTGCATGGAGGAGCGGTTAGGAAGGTTATTGCTGGCAGTGCTGAGCTCCAGAATATCTTTGTAGGCCTCATTAAGATCCTCAATGCACTGGTCCACACTAGGGCGTTTACCTGCTTGGTCTTGCGCCTCCTTATTGATGGTCTCAAGATCCTCAATAGCTTCCCATGGCCGTCGGCTTACTGGCTTCAGCAAGAACTGGCCAAATCCCTCAGAGTTCGGCCCTGTGGCTGACTTTGCTTCCTCAGTCAGATCTGATGGTGGGGACTGAGCCGGTGGCTGTGTTGGTGGGGGAGGAGGAGGTTGAGATGGAGGTTGGTTCGGAGGCGGGGGTGGAGGGTGTGGCGGGGGGTGTAATGGAGGTCTGTGAGAACCTGTGCTCTTGGAGAAGGTACCTGTCCGTGAAAAAGCACTGTTGCTGGATGGTTTTAGGCTTTTCTGGCCTTTCATAGGATAACCGTAAGGGGTGCTGGTGTCAGAAGCTCCTGAAGATGGTGGAGCTGCTGGAGCCGGTGGAACTGATGGAACCGATGGAGCCGGTGGAGCTGACGAAGCCCCAATGGCCCCTGAGGCAGCCCCTGGGGCCACCGAAGTAGTCTCAGCAGGAGCTGTTACCTCTGGGGCAGCAGGAGCATCTTGTGCTTCTGTATTAGTGGGGCCTGAATTTGCATTGCTCTTTGTGGGCTCAGGACTCGTCTGGGTTTCCTGATCACGATACTGGTCCCCTGGCCAAGCCCCAGAATACCGTCGGAGCTCATCATGTGGATTTGGTTTAATGATCCTAGAGCGTGAGTTTCTTCTCCGATGCGCTCTTCTTGTGGCGATGCTACTGGACCCACTGCCAAGTGTGAGTGCTTGTAGCTCTAAGTCAGTGGAGGTGGTGGATGTGCTTTTGAGGCTTTGGTTTGGCAGGGAGCCAAGGGTGTTGCTATTTTCGCTGGATGAACTTGGTGGAGGAGGAGGAGGAATTGGAGGAGAGTCTGGTTCTTTCTCTTCATTGTTGTTTTGATCTCGAGATTTTGCACTGGACTGCGAAAGTGGCACAGACACAAGGCAGAAGATAGTCTCACTGAGTTTCTTTTTCACACTCTTTTTCTCAGGTTCCTGGACTGGTTCTGTCTTTAAAGTTGGAACACTCTCTGAAGAACCTTTATCCATGGATTTGTCAGCCTTTCCAGACTTGTCTGTGATCTTCTCAGATTTGCTCTGATCTGTACTGCTATCTCCTTTTGTCTGCTTGTCACCCTTAATTAACTTGTCTGTAATTTTTTCAGATTTACTCTGTCTTTCTAGCATTTTATCTGCTTTAAGCTGTTTTTCTAAAATTCTGTCAATCTTCAAGTGCTTCTCTAGCAGTCGTTCAGCTTTACTTTGCTTGTCTGAAATTCTATCTGCTTTTATGGGCTTTTCAGGGATTTTCTCTGCCTTGACTTCAGGCTTAATTTGTTTGTCTGTATACCTGTCAGCTTTCACTTGATCTGGGATTCTGTCTACTTGTATCTGGTCAGTTAATCTTTCCACCTTTACTTGCTTGTCTGTAAACCTGTCTGGCTTTACTTGTTCTGTAGGCTTATCTAATTTTATTAGGTCTGTAACTCGATCTGGTTTCATTTGCTCAGATACTTTGACTTGGTCTGTTTTTGTCTGTTCAGAACCTCTATCAGCTTTGACCATCTCCGTTACTCTCTCAACCTTGACTTGGTCAGTGATTCTGTCTGCTCTAGTCTGTTGGTCTGTACTCCTGTCTGTTTTAATTATTGGTTGCAGGGGTCTGAGCTGAAAGGCTGGTGGGTACTTGGCACAGCTCTGGTCAGGTGCAGTTTCACTGCTTTTATTCATCCCCTTGTGCCAGCGGTTAGTATTCTCCTGTTCAGTGAGAGCCGGTTTGTTAGTGTCCGTGCTAAGACTCGGTCCCTGTGAAAGGATAAAGGCACTATCATGTGTGGATTGTCCTAAAGTTGCAGCGCAGGGAAGCTCTTTGTTGACATGACGAATCTTGTCTGCATCTGTGAGCGAGTTTCCGCAGGGCCCTCCTGAGACATGCCTGATACGTGGGTCTTCAAATGGGACATACTGCACAAGTCCTGGGCGGCTAGGTATGACAGGCCCTGGATGCACAGGCCTTCTTGGAACCACTGCCATGCTCCTGTCTTCACGCCTTTCTGACCATGACAATCCTGAAGTCCTGGAAAACCACTGGCCCATCTCTGCACTCACAGGCTCACGTTTCCATCGGACAAGAGCAGAATCTGCTCGGTAGTTCTGTCCACTCCTGGGTGGCAGGAATCTTCTGTAGGAGGGGGGTGGGATGTAACCAGGGGGCTCCATACCAGTCAGTTCATGGTAAAATAGATCTGTCCTATATGATTCTGGTCTCAGGAGCTCTGCACTTTGGGAGTAACAAATAGACCGGTCTCTGAGCAGTTCTGAGCTCTGAGAGTAACAAAGGGATCGGTCCCGTAAGAGGTCGGCACTATGCGAATGGCTGAAAAAACGATCACGCAGTAGTTCCGCACTCTGTGAATGACTGACAAATCTGTCTCTTAGTGGTTCAGCACTTTGAGAGTGGCTCAGAATGCGGTCGCGAATTGGTTCTGCACTCTGTGAAAAGCAAATAGATCGATCTCTTAGAGGCTCTGCACTCTGAGAATAACAACCAGACCGGTCTCTGAGAGGTTCAAAACTCTGAGAGAAGCACACTGAGCGGTCTCTGGGTTTGGACACGGGTTCAGAGGACAATGTTTCCCAGCTCCCTCTGTTTTGCTGGTGAGTCTCATAAGATGGGGGCTTGATGGGGCGGCTGAACCGTGGCTTTGGTACAACTGCAGAAGGAGCATGACTTTGTGTCTGACCACTCCACCTTTCCCCTGCTGGCCATTCACTGTGGTATCGACCATATGGGGCAGAGCTGCTGCTTCTTTGTGTAGGGGGGGGATTTGGAGCACCGGTTTGAGGCAGTTCTCCATAGTGGGGATCTTCTGGGGAAAGAACTCGAGGGAGAGACTGGGACTTGGCTCGCACTGTGGCTGACACACTGCCATCTGCTGGTCGCAGACGATGTTGCTGCTCCTGAGACCAATGTTCAGCCTCACCATCTGACAGCTGCCGGCCCAAGCCCACTGCAGGGCGCCACTCCTCTGTTCCTAGGCTCTGGCATTTTCTCTCTCCAGTCACACGTAACGTCTCTGGGCCTGAGTCTATAGGTTCCCGTATCCATGGGCCTTCCTCCCAGTGTGCCAGTGGCCTCTCAGCCCTCAGCTCCTCAACAGCTAGTACTGGACCCCGCCACAATCCTCCAGATACTCTGAGTTCCCTGGGATCAGCATAGTCCAATAGAGCACTGAAGTCTTGTCCCCTCCTTCTCCAGAATGCAATATCTCGCTCATCTGCATGTTCAGAGAATGTCAGGCTGGGGGCATCATAAAACCTAGCAATAGAGACAAATATAGATCATTTATGAAGGTAGAATTTTTTTTTAACTGCAATCTGAAATTATTGGATTAGGCATAATTGGTTTGTATTAGAACAGTTTGAGATTAGCAGTTCAAGTTGTGGTTGAGTTGTGTTTAACAATGGATTTTTCACACATTCAAAATAAGCAAACAGGGCATGAAGTTACAGAAGTTATGACAAAGGATCTAGCATCATTGCAAGAAAATGCATTTGGATTTGATATTTTGTTACCTTTGCATTTATACATTTTTAAATATGGCAGAAGTGCCCAGACACTTTTTAGAGTTTTTGTTACAACAGATTATAAAATAGGGGTCATTATCATGGATAAACCATTGCATCCAAAATATTGATGAAGCACATGTGAATTAAAAATAAATCTGTTGATAATTTCAAACAAAATATATGTCATTTACTGTTGTCAATTGAATTTGTTTAATGTTTGTTTAATTAACTCTGTACAAGGAATGTTTTAATGTGCGTCTTTTAGGCTACATATATCTTAAGTATGTAAAAGGCCACCAGTGATAAATGCAATTACTTTTTTGAATAAGGCAGGAATATTTAATGCAGTTGCTGATCATACTTTTTATTTGCGTTTCTCTGTACTTCAACAAGCCTGTAGTGCTTTGATACACTTATTTGGAATGTGTCTTTACCTGCAAGTTTATAAAAACGTGTACATACGTAGGTATATTGAGGATTTGTACTTGCACACTAAATGAAACTATAAATGAATGGACGACATTGTTCTTTGTGGACACTTGACAGTGTACACTTACCCACTGTCTGTAGCTAAAGAGTCACCCAGAGGTTGCAGGTCACCAAGAAAAGCAACAGGAACCTCCAGTCTCCGTTGAATTCTTTCATGGCCCTCATTAATGTTGTTGTTGTTCTCTGGGTAAGCCTTCACTGGCGCCGGCCTGAACAGCCCTGTGCCTGCTTCTGCTCCCCCCTCTGTTGTCCCAAATCCATTCAGAGTTCCACCACCTCCAGCAGGCCGGTTCTCTACATTATCACGACGACATTCGTTGTTTCGATTGTCATAAGGCGCAGAGGAAGAGGAGGAGGCAGGGCCACTCCTGGGCAGTTTGTATCCATGAGAGATCAGCAGGTCCTCAACACTGTACATGATGTGTGTGTGTGTGTGTGTGTGTGTGTGTGTGTGTGGACGGAGTTGGAAAGGGAGCCCAAAGACGTGTGTGTGTGTGTGTGTGTGTGGCCTATGGGCAGTGCTGGTGCAGCAGGCAGGGACACAGCTGCTCAGCAGAGGCCATCACTGGAGAATAAGAGAGACAGAGAGAACATTACACTGTAAAACAATACAGACCTAACCATCTTCTTGGTTGAGCACATGAAAGTCAAAAGCTACATACAGTATTTATTCTTTAGATTGGATGCGGCCACACCCTGTCAGGTTATTATATAACCAATGCACAAAATCTTAAAGTGCGAACTCAGAAGTTCAGCTTAAAGTCATTGTGATATTCCGAAACCATTACACAGCCATTATCTGAGCCTGTGTGATATTTTTCAGCTTTTTTATGATGCTCAACATATATATCTTTGTATTAGAGGAACTAGGTCCACTGTTGCCAAGCAGATTTAAAATGTTCAATAAAAGTAAAATACAGTAACAAAATGCTCAAGGCATTTTTTTCATGCTGTTTCTCACTGAAAGAAAAGGAATTATGATAAATACAATTATTTTTATTGACTGTAAATTTTACAATATGGCAATATTTTCTATGACATTTTCTATGTTTTTGGAGTGACAAAGCAAACAAATCTTGAATTTTTAATCAAACAGTTGAATTAATTAAAACAGACAGTCAGTAATCCTGAGTCAGTAATGAAAGTGAACTGACTTATTGAAATAAAATTATTTAAAAAATGAATCTATCTAAAAATAATTCTAACTTAAACACCATTTTTGCTACTGATGTTTAAAAAACTGCACCGCTGACAACACCAAATGCAATTATATTTTTTTTTTTCAAAAAGGTTTTGTGAAAAATTTAGTGTGAACCAAGTGTCAATACCAAGATACAAGTAACAAATAAATAAACTGTGTGTGTGTGTGGGTGTGTGTATATATATATTTTTTGTTTTCAAAAATAATATTTTTTATTGTCATCATGTTTTTATTGTGTTAGTTAGCTGTATTTTTTGTTATTTTTAACCTAATAAAAATAAGCCAGCTGCAGTTTGACTGTGCATTCCAATTAATTAAGCGCAATGAAAAAACACAATTTTCAAAGTTATTTGTGTTTCCATTGAACTCTTTACATACTGACTTGCTAAGAAAAAAGTGCAAATGCAGTAGATAATGTTAATGATTATCTATACTCAGGATTTTTAAGTGTTTACTCTGAAATAAACTGCACTCATAAAATTGCAAGTAGATTTTACAAATAATTTTAAACAGCAAGTACTATGTTGAATTTAGCATGAAATTCAGTTCAATGCATACTCCAAAAATCTTTGTTTTAATTGCAACTTGGAAAAATCACTAACATTAATTTTTAATGGTAAAAATTACAGATCACATATACACAAGACAAATACCAACTCATAAATCAGCAAGAACTGATTACTGAAGTAATGTTTGATTAACTGTTCAATAAGTAATCATCTAGAAGCACTCTATTTGCATGCCAAGAAAGCACAACTGTGTTTCCATGGTGATTTAAAATGAATAAACCACACCTCAGCACTGTAACCTTTGATGTCAGCAGTGACCTTAACTTGACCTTGAACTAGGTTTTAAAAGGAATAGAGAGACAATGACCTTGACCTCATGCTCTGCAGCAGCTCTGTGTGCATGTGTCTGTGACAAGTGTGTTTGCTAAAACACTATCTTGTTTTCTTGACTAATGCTCAGACCGATTTGATGAGTGGCATTCAGTCAGGTTGAATTCACAGTGAGCCATGCAATACCGCCAGCTACGCTTGAGGCTTTGGCTAGATCCTTCTCTAACTACTCAGGAGCCTGCTTACCATCTCTGCACTTTTTTTGTCAACACAAACACACCCCTGACCTCCGGATGACCTCTATGTGAAACATGTGCATGCGTTCCTGCACAATTAGACGCATGACATAACCAGTACCCAGCATATACTTTACACTCTCTAATGAATCCAAACACCACACGCATAAAATATGCATATTTTTATCAGTGTGTTTTGTTTTGTTTCCGCTAGCAGTCTCAAAACCTCTCTGTGGGTCGGTTATCGCATTGCAGAACCCTTAAAACCACCCATGCTTTAACAACCAATGTAAATTTGTGAAATATGGGGTTGAAATTACAGTGAGCTTGAGGATATTGCATTTCCCCTGCCAGCAGCAACTCTGATTGGTGCGATATAGGAGTGACATCATCACTGTGAGCAGCCAATCAATTTCCTCTGAGTCTGAATTAGCTGTAACCTACAGCAGAATTCAGAGTAAAACTAAATAAAGAGTGAAAAAGCCAACAATGCTGTTTGATACACAGCTCTTGCTCTTTAACTGCCTGTGACACAGTTAAGCAAGCCACCTCCCTCCAATACTGCATTCTCAACAATACCAGTGCGAATGCAGGTAACTTCACAGGCTGATCGTATCCCACCAGCAATAGTGCTCTCTATTTAGTCTTAAAGATCAGGGAAGAGAGATAGCAATAGTCAAAGTGTGATTTGACCATGACAGCTGCTGTCAATGATAGCACATCGGTGTTGCTGGGTAGAAAAAGGGGTGTTGCTGCCTCATGTTGATTGAATATGAGAGTGTCACAGCATCACCACTGGAATGGAGGTTAATAATTACAACCATTGACTGTATCCCAGAGGGGGACTTCACAAAACACTGATCTGACATCATTTATCTAATCATGTCATTTTCAAATCTTCTGTGTCATATCTGCTCTCTAGTATGTGTATGCATATGGGCATTGCACCATAAATGCAAAAACGTATGCATGCAGATATATTCTTTTTTTGTCTTAGAATGTATCCCTTTTAACATTTAACATTAACATTTTAACATAATTTAACATTGATCATTAAATAACTTTGAGAACTAAAAGGTAATATGACAAGAATATCACGTGAATTGCATATTCGATAAAATGCTAATGAATTACTATGCATTTTCTTTTGTAGATCTGCATTACATAATAAATTCTAAATAAAATGTAAATAAATTATTTTGTGTCTTATAATTTGACCATTTAACACTGATCATTAAAAAACACTTAATTTAACAAAGTATCACTAAAACTACATATCTAGCCGAATTAGAATTGTTTTATTTTTTGAATTATGTTTTTTTTTTTCTTTTTTGTAGGTTTGTATTACATCCTTAATACATATATATATATATATATATATATATATATATAATCATGGCAACAGCACCCTAGATATGTGCCAGACAATACACACAAACTTCACCATATACACACAAAGTACAAATCAATGAAATGTCTTATTAGCTCAAGTGTTTCTCAGAAATTAAAAGAAGGGTAAATTTAGATTTATGCTTAAAGGGACAGCTCACCTTAAAATGTAAAATCCTCTCACCATGCTGTTTTTAACCTGACTTTCTTTCTTACATAAAATGCAAAGCAGTTAAACAGAATGACAATCTCAGTCACCATTGACTTTCACTGTAGGCAAAAGAAAATGCAATTTAAGTCAATGGTGACTAAACCAATCATTATGTCTAGCATCTGCTTTGTGTAGCACAGTAGAAAGAATGCCATGGGAGTTTAGTGAGAGTAAATAATGACAGAATATTCATTTTCAATGTGCTTTTAATAATCCTGATTTTTTTCCCCCAAGTAAAGACATTTAATCTCTCATGCATCTCCTTTAGAGTTTCTCAGTGTGCAATGTTCTCAAATATTCTCATGAAATTCTTCCAGGACTTAATTATTTGAACTCTGCTATTCATTTATAATTCTAAACTCATATATCAAGCAATCCATCTAATTTTAGGAAAAATATCTGCAGCAAAATTTAAAAAACATAAAACCAATGGACTTTTAATGAAAGTTCAGGAGGAGCATTAAACTTCCACTTCTGTTTCTACTCATTTCTATTAAAGCATTCATTAATTAAGAAGTCCAGAATATCTATTTAGAGCTGAAGTTGGGTCTTGAGCCCTCCATCATGGTCAACAAGCCAAATGTGTTTTTTTTATCTCACTCAAGGATAAAAACCTTCAAAAATCTCAAAGCTGTAAAAAGAGCAATAAAACAATGCTGTGTTTCAAATACACTGTCTCTAAGGAGCAGGCCAGCTCTATGCTTTAGTGTAAGGTATAGCTTCCATCAGCACACAAGCTCCCTGAAAAATCCCTCCTCCATCACTTACAGCATTATATAGGATAAGAAAAGAGATGGTTCAATTATTATCATGTGTGTACCATAATTAATTAAGAACTTGGAGCATAGAGAGAGAGAGAGAGAGAGAGAGAGAGAGAGAGGTGGGGTGGAATGGGTAAAGCAGAGTAACACCCAAACGCACCAAGCGTTCCCTACCCTATGGGAGAGGATGTTAATATTGGAGCAAGAAGCCCAACTCAAATGCAATTTCCACCTCTCACTTATTTAATTTCGCTGAACATCTCCACTGCGCCACAAACACACGCAGCTCCTGATGAGCATCATCGCGGCGCACAAGCGCGTAATATGACCTACAGCATCAGCAGCACAAACGTGCTATGCTGGCAAAGCCATACTGCAGTGTGTGCCACAGTATACATCAAACAGGCCGCTCAGGAACGATTCTAAAAGTCAAAAACGCAGGCCACAGGTACAGAAATCACGTTGCACAGACTGAGTGGGTAAAATACGCTGTCATAATCCCGTTTCAATTTTTACATATCCTCCCATAGCAACATAAACACATAAATGGCCTAGACTCGCACCGGCAAACGCAAGACGCGGGATGCGTTTTTTCCCAGTTCTCTCCGCATCATTTGCAAGATGCGTCTTTTGCTGGAGAGTGTGTTTATCTTTTGCATAAGGTGGAAAACACGCGCGCGCGCGCCCGCGTTATACTGCTTGTTAATGAGAAAAATCACATGCATGCACGGGCAGGTTGCATATGTGCATATTCGGTCGTTAAAATGCGCTCAGATGTCATTTCAAATGCATATGTCTTACCTGAAGCTCGTTTGGCGCGGCCGTTGCAGTTCGCCTGCGCCCAGCGTCAGAGGCTGCAAGACGCTTTAGCTGAGCATGCCTATATCAGCGGGCTCTCCTCCTCTCTACGCGGAAGGAGAAAAAACGGCGTTGGCGAAAATGGTTTCTCCCGAAGTGTGCGCGAAGTTTATTTTCCTTCGCCCTAGTTGACGTCAGACGCGCGCGAAATTGCTGCTTGATTTGACATTTAGTGGAGCTCGGTGCGCCAGCGCTAATGCGGAGCCTTCCATGGTGGTGGCGGAGTGTGTTCTGATGTCAGGAGATCTACAGCGAGCGGGGTTTAGTTCATGCTAGGTGTGCACACGCTCTCGGAGTAAAGGTTCCATCCCTTCAGAAGAATCTTCAAGTTCCACCAATAACTTTTTATGGTTGAACTCGTCAGAAAAACATCTTCTGGTGCCTTGAGGGTCTGGCGAACCTTTCATTTTACGCGAAGATCTTAAATAAACTTAATTAATGTTTCTTGAGTGTTAGAATACCATCAACGTTAAAGAACCCAGAAACAATATTGCCCTAAGTTATAGTTGCGATCTATATACTTTTAGCCTAGTATGTCAACAACGTTTTGCCTTTTCTGTGTTTATGCTGTTTATTTATTATGTTTATATTAAAACACACGTACAGTATATAATTTGAAAGTATTGTAATATGTAAATGCATTTATATATTTATTTTCTAATATTTGATATTATATCTAAATATATTTAATATATTAACATATTTTCATGAAATATATACATGCATGTGTTTGTATTTATATATACTTAATATACACAGTACATACAATCGTTTGACAGCACTAATGTATATATATATATACGTGTGTGTGTGTTGTAATCTATAATATCAAGAACTTTTATTTATATCCAAAGTAGGTAGTATCCAAAGAAGTAGGAAACTTTTACATTCATGTATTTAGCAGATGCTTTTATCCAACAAAACCTTACAGTGCATTCAAGGATTACAGATTCATGCATTAGGTTCATATTGACTGTCTTTGCCTGCATGTTAATTAAAGCAGATGACATTATATAATATTCCACATGAACAGACAAAGAGAAAGTCCAAAGTACTGCGTTTTGAAACTGCCCATCTGAGCATGGAGTCTCTGATATCTGTCTCTCTTGTGTATATAACACCATACCCATTCTCTGAGGGATCAGGCCACTCACAAATGCACACACACACACACCTCATCACCATGGAACACTGACCCAGAATTCCCGGTGCTCTTGATCAGATCAGCACGGTACAAGCACTATCCACAATGACACTCCGTAGAGATGTTAGAGGTGAAGGGAGAGAGAGAAAGAGCATGGATGTTGTTCACATGCAAACCTCCCTGCAATGCCCTACATGAGGCAGTGTCACAAAATACATGCGCACAAATTACCTTTAAGTCAAAGTTTCTTAAATTGAACAATAATCATTTATATTAAGCAGTTCATTTTAACATAACTACAGTTTGTTGTCAGAATCAATGGTTTGCACAAACCATTTAAATAGACCAGAAGAGTGTGTTGCACCAGGCCTCTGTAGGGTTCCCAAGCTCATGTTTAAAAAACGATGTCAGTATTGTAATGAAGAGGAAAGGCAAGGAGGGGCGTATTGGACAGAAAAGAAAGAGAGTGAGGCAAATGCAATGCAAGATATAAAACAGTGTCTCTTTTATTTATCATGTTGCAATTTTCTTTGTTCTGAACTGATTTTGAATAGTGCAATTTTTACATGTTCCAATGCCTAAAATGGAACTGAGACAAATTCGTTCTTACTGATAGCTGAAAGCGCAATCAGATCACTCAAGATATTTCATAAACAAGGTCAAAGGATGTGTAAAAGTTTGTGAACGGTGGGCGTTTTAATTCTGCTGATGTTTCTGTAGAGTGCTGCGGGCGCAGATTCAGTGTAGGCCTGGCTATAAGCCATTCAAAGACAACCCCACTGAGCTTTGGGGGTTATACAGATCTGTAGGTCTGTTACTATGTAGAATAGTGAAATGATGAATCTGTGCACTCAGCCTCACGCCAGCCACTGCCCTCTATTGGAGCTTCCAGGCCTTGCAAGGCAACTAAACTGCAGAGCTGGTCATAAACAGCACATGGAGGCTTCATGCAATAACCTTGCATCTTAAAGGAACAATGCAAACGTCTATTTTTAAATGATCAGTGTGCTATTAATACTATGGATACGGTGAAACACTGAGGCGAACCGGTGAAACAGAAAGGGGCAGAAGGAAGATGACAGACAGATGACAAACTTCACCTTAGTGGGGTTTTTTTAAACAAATAATTTCAATGTACACATCTTAATCATCAGACATTAGGTGGAATATAGTTTTATTAAGACTTATAATACAGAATTAGTAAAGCTTAAAAACACATATTTTAAAAATGTCAACAGCAGCAAAAGCAAGTGGAGAAACCTGCATAAGAGCAGAGTTTGTGCTTATCGTATGTGCTAAAGACATTCAAGTGAGCTACAAATCACATACAGGACAGCACACGCTAGAACACTTGGGGAAAATACAGTTTCTCTCAGCCTGATTAAAACTCTTTTTTTTTTAAAGGTGCACTCAGTGAATTCACCATTTCCAAAAAAAAGTTTTTTCTCTATATTTTAAAATATATTCAAATTGTAGAGAGACATCTTTAAAACAACTCAAACATTAACTTTCAAAATAATTTAATTATAGATGTTGGCAAAATGTCTACACTAGCACTAAGAAGTGAGAACTTCAACATCAGAATATGGAAAATAAATATTACTGAGTGGACCTTGAATTCATTAAAACTTCTCTGAAGTGAGTATACAGAAAATTTAATTGAGTTTTTATAATGATGCATTAAACGTTTTCATTAATAATAAAGATCCAGATTGACTGTTCTATATAAGACACACATTACTCTACACAAACACACATCAGTGCATCGCTCATGACAGTGCTGTCAATTACATTACAGCATTTTTAGGCATAATTGTGTAAAATGAACACAACACAGATCTAGTCTGGTTTCTTCGACATATGCTGAATTAAACAAATTAAAGTAGGATTAATTGTCCGTAATTTTGATGGGGTTGTTTTTGCTTTGTTTTGAGGTTGTATTTATTTTAACATGCGAAAACGTTGGACACAATGTGCAATATCCACAAGAATTTAACACAACTCTCCCAAAGGAAACTACAACTAGAAATACTTCTGAATTATATCAACAGTTCTGTTAAACAATTTTATAGCTGAATAGATCATCAGAAAAAATATAAATCTTGACATAAAACTCTATATTCTCTATATTTCATAATCTATGAATGTGAATGTAAAAAAAAGGTTGCTGTTTCATTAATATTCCTTGTTTTATTTTGATTGTATGTATTTGTTGTATGCCTATGTAAAATACGGATAATTCACTGGCCTTCTTATTTTTGTCAAGCTTGTCTCCCTTGTACAGCTTATTCTCAAATAAAGCATATGGCACAAAAAACCTATTGGACCAAACATCTTGACTAAATTAACCACAAAGATCACCCACAAACCAGTCCAAACCAGCATGAGAAGAGACCTGGGCCAGCTGGTTTAAGACATACATCCCTGGTTGCACAACATTTGAAAATATGTCACAAATAGCCTGCTAAAGTGTTGGAAATATTCACTGATTATTATTAATATATTCTGCAGCAACTGATCAATGAGTTATTTGTTGTAATGAACACATTTGAACTCAATGAATAAGAGAAACAAAGGACAGCAGTTTGTTTGCATTCAGCCGCATACAGCTGATCAATCACAGGATGATGTTAATTTCTACATTGATTTAATTAGGAAGTTGAAAATTTGCAATGGCCTAATAGCATTCAACATCTCTCGCATTTAAATCCATTTAAGCTTTTTATCATCTAGATCCACTCACATAATGACATGACTTTCCCAGAATGTTCGTCAGTCGAGAGCGTGTGTTAAATTTACCACTGGCTGACTCTTAAGAAACTAATACTTAACTATGCTGTGATGTTGCACATTGGAATGCAATGTCGCCATAGTAACACGTTCACTTTATTTTCAGGTACATGTGAAACTAGCCAACATCCCTGTAAACAACTTGCACTGACTTGTTCTAAAAGATTGTTTTAAAAATAGTACCGCTCTGACTGAACACTTAAGAAAGAAAGGCAGTGAAACATTAAAGACTGTTAGTTTTACTCAAATGATTGGTACTAATACAGATCAGACATATTAGCTTGGTTTCAAAACCTAGCGAGGTGCCTATGTTTTAGTTAAATTTAGAGTGCCCCTATTATGGATTTTTAAAAATGAGCTTTCTTGCAGTATATAACACAGATAGGTGATTGAAAACATCCTGCAAATTTTTTAATCTGAAAGTACACCGTGTATAAAGTTAAGGGTCTCTCTTAAGAGTCTCTCAAAAGAAAGCCATTTCATGTTGACGTCTATATGAAGCATTATCATATGTTGGTCTCTTCGCGTTTGTCTGAATACAAATTCATTCTTAGCCAATAGGTGATGCTTTTAGAGCATTAAAAGCTTACAAACACTGCTTTTAATGAAATCGACCAAAAAATAAATGCATATTTAAAGAAAATGAAAGTGGTTTACTGTTTTTTGACCTTGCATGCATGTCAACCTGTTGTTTGGAATTCCCAAAACCAAAATATCAGCCTTTCATTACACATAATAGCGGCTCTTTAAAGGGATAATTCACCTAAAAATTAACATTCTGTCACTTACACTACACTTATTCCAAAACTGCATGAGTTTCTTTCTCCTGTTCAAAATATTATATTAATATAATGATATATTCTTCAAAATAACTTATTTTCTATTCAGCAGAAGATTTGGAAGAACATAAGGGTGAGTAAATTATGACAGAATATTTTTTTTTTTGGTGAACTATCCCTTTAAGGCAACACCGCATATGTCCTTCACAGGTTTTATTTAAGTAGTTAGGATGTCTAAGTAGAAAGCAGACAGTGAGGCATCTTACTAGGCTTTGAAATAGAACTACTGTGTGAATTCAAAGGCAGTGTTGTCGTGAAACATAAAAAGTTAAAACTGAATCTGACTGAAAACACAGCAAGGAGACACTAGGATTTCCCCCTTGGGGAAAGTATTCTATGCTAGGCATTAGCGACTATACATTAAAAATCTAACTCGAAGAAGAAGGCTTGGATTGCCTAAACAGTCCAGACTAAAGTTAAATTTACATCAACTCTGGACTCTGAATATTTTTGTACCTTTTTACATTCTTGCCTCCTTTCAAGCCTCAGACTCTGATTGGTCAGTGGTCACACTGCCGTTCTGCTCTCCCACAACTGATTGGTCCTGGGTATTTGTAACTCCACCCACAGTAAATGTTGTCCCATCTCCCTCCCTGACAGATTCTGAATCCGTGGACTTCCCTGTTTGCTCAGTCAGATTAGGCCCCTCCCATTTCTCTTCATCAAGCCGACTGGAAATCGACCAATAGAGATGAGCGTCCAAACGGGCGGCAGCCAATGCCAGCTCTCTCGCAGAACAAGAGGGCGTGTCCACCTTTAAAAGATCATAAACAACTTCAGGTAGTGTATTTAAAGCATTCTGTGAATGATAATTAAATAACATAAACCCTACTCAGTTTTACTACATCTGTCAATTTTTGTTTTAAAAAAATAAATAAAAACCATTTCTAAATGTAAATATTAATTTAAAAAGTAAAAAAACTATAATATAAATAATATAGAATAATTATCAAAATATTATTTATTTTAAAATATTACATAAATTATTTCTATATAAATATGAATAAAAACTATTTATATTAGGAACATATACCAACAATACTTCATTAGATTAATGAAAATGTTAATTAATAAAAAATAAAATATTTAATTACCTAAAAATATTAGAAAAAATAATAATATAAATATTAACTGATCACAATTTTATTTATTTATTTATTTTTTTAATTCGTACATTCACTTAAATGGTTTATAGCTTTATACAAAAATACTCCTCCGCCAAAGGATAGAAAGTGAGAATGTGATGATGTAATTAGTTTGATTTCTTCAAGTGATGTGCATTTATGACTCATCCAAAACTACAGCAACTAATGCAGAATGTTTTGATCGATTACGTACATAAAATCCCATGAGAAAAGAGAGAAATCTGTGTTGGTCAGCCTTGCACTGACATGTGATTATTACAGAGCCCTTGAACTAGTTTATACAGTTCACATATATTATTTAACAGAACATGTTTACATTTTGTTTTATATTTTTTATATTTTATGTTTTTATTTTTGTTACTCCACATAAAAGTATTTAAATGTAAAATATCAATTTAATTTTCAATAAAATTAAATATTACCCAAGTATCACAATATATATATATATTTAGTGGATTTAGTGGAAAACTATATGAGAGAAGATGCAAAATGAAACCCAGATATGATGATACAGCATCTTACCAAACAACCCAATGCATGCAAATGAAGTTTAATATCATTACAATATTTAAAAATAAGGGTTCATAGCCATAGATTTTTGGTTCCCCAAAGAACATTTCAGTCAACGGTTCTTAAAACAACTGTTTGTTTGTTTTTTAGTGCAGAGAACATTTTTTATTATCTAAAGAACCTTTTGCGGAAGTTCTGTGGAAGCCAATAAAGAAAAACATTTTGTGTAAACAAAAATATTTGATCGCAGAACCTCAAATTGTCCAATTAAAAAATACCTATTGTACACCACATACTGTACCTCAAATGTGTGATGAAAAGCCCCATAATCCACATCAAAGAATCCCTCGGCTAGAGACATCATGGGACTGAATCTGTGACCCCACAACACCTCTTCAGCCAGGTAAGAGCTCCGAGCCTGACAGGTCATTCCTGTACATCAGAATTAATTCCTCCCTTTACTAAACACAAGCAAATACAACACAATCCACATTATAAAACTGAGTATTAGTGTATGTACCTGTAGCTTCTACCATGCCCTCCAAAATGACCACAATCTCAAAGTCCTCTTTCTCCAGCTGAGCTTGTGACATGTCCCAGAACGGAGAGCGGACATCTATCTCGTGAGAGATCACCAACGGAGACACCAGGAAGAGACGATCGTCCCCTGTCTCGAAACCCACACTGATATCTGTCTGATCCAGTGGAATAAACTCACCTAAAGACAAAGGCAACAAAACAAATAGATCTGAATGAATGTTCGCAACATGTCATTGCATGGTATAACCAGCAGGTGGCGCCACTTCATCAGTAACTAGGTGTATGTAAGGTTGAGTCTGTGAAGTTGGTAAACGCTGTCTTACCCTCCTGTGTCTGTTTGGATTTGATAAGTTTGGCTCTCATATTAGCGCCCACAATGTGGGAGGATCTCAAGTCTCCGACGCGAAACATCAAACAGAGCTTGTCATCCCGCAATGAGATGACAGCATTACGAGAGAACACCAAGGTCTCAGCACGCTTATTCGGCTGGGAGATCTTCACAAACATGCAACCAACCTAGTGAGAGAGGGAGAGAAAGAAACAAGGTGATTTGTTGTTTACAGAAATTTTTTTTTCAGATAAAACAAAGTTTATTACAGTATTTTTTCCCAATAAAATTAAATAAAACTTCAAAATCTCCTGTTTTATTCAGTGTGTTACCTGCCATTTCTTTGTAAGCATATGTGATTATACTAGCAATTTCTGAGTGAAAATTGTTTCTGCATTTTCACAACATTTTCTAGTAAATTTTGCTATTAATCTTTACCTAAAACAAAGTTATTGCCAGACTATCATTCGAGTCTATTGGATGCCATTTGAGTTCAAGTTACGCTTACATATCAAGAAAAAGCATTAAATGTGTAATATTGGATGGACCTCTTTCACAATCGATAACAAGGTCAAAAATTACTAAATGTATAGGACTTTTTAAAAAAATTGCATTTGGCAGGTGAAAATTTGGTGACATACGAAAAAAATTACTAAACAGCACAACATGTGTAATGATATGTAAAAGTTTATAAAGTTTAATACTTAATAAAGATTAATACTTCAAATAGTTCAAATCTCTAACCCAAAATGTGAGCAGTAACAGCAATGTTTGCTTTTACAAATCCCACTAATTAAAAAGAAACTGAACCATATGAGGAAACAGGTTTAATCTGCTAAATCTGGGTTTAGAAAAGCAGATACTAGGGGACGTGGCATTTACAGAGAGTGTGTTGTGTTTAAGTGTGTGTGTGTGTGTGTGTGTGTGTTTGAAACCAAGCCCCTGGGGGCAACATTTAAACCAGGACAGAGATATAAATTAACTCATCATAACCAAAAAAAAAAAACATCAAAATAGGCCAGAAAAGAGATTGCAAAAGGGGTTGAATTTTGTAAAAGCGACAGAATTAGAAAAGGAGAAAAGGAAAGACAGACACAGAAACAGAGGGAAAGGGTACATTTGTGCTCCAAAACGCATGACTCATTTGCTCTTGGTTATGGATGATATAACCCAGCAGAGCACAGATCAACAAACCAAAGCCACGTGCAATGAAAAAATGCTACTTTTTCAGACCACATCATACATGGGAATCATGCAGTACTCAATCAAAAGAGTGCAAATAATGCTTCAAATGGATCTCAAGATAATTACTTGCTTTTTTAACAAATTAGCAATAAAAAGAAGTGAACTAAATATTAGATATGTGTTTTATTGTTCTATTTATTTAGCAACCATGTTACTGAAATCTGAGACATGCACCCATCTGTGTGATTTTGTTATTTTATAAAGTAATGCAGATATATGTATTATATACTAATACATAATATAAGGTATATGTGTATACATGTCACGAGCCACGGCTCTGTGGTCTCAGCGCTTCCAGTTCCGGGGCTTCTCACTGTATGAAAACACTGACTCTGGCCTAGATCGGACTCGAAGTGTCGATATGCCCCGGCCATCTTTACTGAGCGTTCTTCTTCTACTGTTTTTGATTTCCCGCCTGTGTATTTTTTTCCACTATTTTGCCGCCTGCCCTGATCTTTTGCCTGTCCCTTGACTCTGAGTTTGCCTGTCCTCTGATTGATCTGTTATATGTGCACCGCCTGTCTGACTACGAACATTAAAGATTGTTGCAAATGGATCCACACGACTCCCGCGAATCGTTACAATACAGTACACACACAAAGGGACTTGAAGGTTTTACCAAATAAATATTAATGCCATAAAAATAATACAATATAATTAATAATTCAAACAAGTATAATTAATTATAATGTTAATTACCGTAAATGACCGTAAATTAATTATTATTATTCTATATTGTTAATTTGGTTGTTATTAGCATTAAACTTGTATATAAAATGTAGACATTTTTTTTAGATTTACTCAAGAAATTTAATCTAAAATCTTAGAAACTGAAGATTTGGGAATCTTTTAACTTATTGTAAAAAGCAATTGGATGCCAAAGTGTGCCATATTTTTGTGGAAGGTGGCCTGTGTTTGTTCTTACCATGAATGCATTGACCATAGAACCCAATATGGCCTGTAGCAGGAGTAACATGGTGCCCACTGGGCACTGGTCTGTGATGACACGGTGACCGTAGCCAATGGTCGTCTCCGTTTCAATGGAGAAAAGAAATGCAGAGATGAATCCATTAACATTATTCACACATGGAGTCCATGCTTCATCCTCTAAATGATCCAGATCACCCCTGTCAAACAAAGGAAATACAAAAGAACAGCAAGTAATGCATTTAATTAAAGTTTTGAAGTTGCAAAACTGATATAGACGTGTGTGTGTGTGTGTCTGTGTGCATTTTTATGGGGACACAAATTGCATAATGACATAGGTATTACATAGGTATTACAAAATGAAGATGATTTATGAGGACATTTTCAGTGTCCCCATAATTCAAAGGTTTAAAAACATCATATATGGTGTTTTTTTTTATAAAAAAGGCACATAGTTTCCTGTAAGGGGTAGGGTCAGTGTAGGGCAATAGCACATTCAGTTTTAACAGTATAAAAAGCATTACGCCTATGGAGAGTCCCCATAAATCACAAAAATACATCAGTGTGTGTGTTTTTTTTGTGTGTGTATATATATATATATATATATACACACACACACACACACACACACACACTGTCACGCCGTCCGCCGTTCCATGTGTCTTTGTGTTTTGTTTTCATTCTGTTTTCCGTGTTTTCATGTAACCCCGCCCCGCTTGTTATCCAGTATTACCCTCCAGCCGTGTATGTCCAGGTGTGTCTCGTCATTGTCTAATT
>JAUYWG010000032.1:18981618-18999622 GCA_034779775.1 Enteromius afrohamiltoni
GCAAAGCTTCCATGAGCTTAATGTCTGGTGCTAGACAGACACCTACTTCCTGCTTAAATACCTGCGCGAGGTTACTTCCGGGTCCTCGTGACCTCACGTGATCTGGTGCGCGTGACAATTTCAGATGTGAACATTGTCATTTTTTGCATTTGCAGCAGGTGCTGGACATTGGCGACAGGCTTATCATTCCCAATGAGTACACAGAGGAGAAGAAGACCTCAGGGATTTGGTGGAAGCAGCTGGTTGCCAGGGCAACGTCAGAATTGATATCCAGGACAGGAACCTTTTGGGCTGAATGAAAGTTTTTTTCTTATGCATGTGCATACATCATTAGCGTCTCAATATTTAGTCTGTTTTGTGTTTTAGATTTTTATTCACTTGATAGTTTCGGGAATGTAAATGCATTGCTCTGTGAGTAATTCTTTGTTGTTGTGAGTGGGATTCAGGTCCATTCTTTCCAATCAAACCAAATAAATAGATGAGACAAGATAGATAGAAGAGAAACAAATGTAATGATGTTAAAAACTCAATCCAGAATCCACCATGACAGGCAGGATCCTGAATAAATTTTTTAACATGACTCAGTCTCAGTCTGATATAAAAGGATTTCTAGTATGTGTGTTACAATCTTCACCAGAGGGCACTTCATTCACACACACACACACCCGCACTTGATTACCACACCCACTTACTGACTGATCACACGATTAAAAGCCAGACTCAAAATTCCATTAACCGTGAAGTCTTGATTTGCACTGGCTGTCATTTCCGAGCGTTACTTTCCTGTGTTTGTTTTTCCTGTTATTACCGTGGACTGTATTTCTAATTCCTGGTTTGCTGCCTGCCTGGACCTTGCTCTCTCTCTTCCTGTACTGTGACTGTTTGCTGCCTGCCCCAAAATCTGCCTAGACAGAATCTATTGAGGAGTATGTTTCGCAAGATTTCGTAAAAACTGTGTTCCGATTCGGACTTAATGACCCCATAAAAGTCTGGTTGGCTGAAGGGGGGTTTTCCTGCAGTCTCCAGTACTTTCTTAATATGCTTTTATTCTGTCTGTTTTTTCATTTACTGTGCTTTCCTCTGAGTAGCGTGACCCTGACGTTAAGTCAGTGCCTTATACACTTATACACCACCACAAGATGGCAGCAGCCATGGAGCTTCCACCTTTCTCAGCTGTCATGGAGGGGTCGGGACTAGCCAAAGCTCCTTATTCTGAGTCAAAGCCAAGTACCGCCAATTATCTAGAGCCAGGTTCATCATCTCCTCCCTTCAGCACTTCAGCATCCAAGGTCATCCCAGGTCACCATAGACCCTGTAAAGTTAAGTACAACCCTCCTACTTTCTGACCACACAATTCAAATCAATAAAGAATCACACCAGTTGAGTCAAGCCCCGTTTTGATTTCCATACGCCAGGTCAAGTCCACCCTGCACTTCACGATTCATCTGATCAGCCACTGCACAAGGTTGCCACTGATCCTGTGCCACTACACAAGATGGCCGTCGCTTCCAAGCCACAATATATGGCCGCCACACCAGTCACTGCTGCCAGCATGGAGGTCAAAATTCAGTCCTCAGCCTTCACAGATGTGTTCCCCAAGTATCTTGGACATGGCATTTGAGGACACCAGGGCCTTCTCCAGGCGTATGAGACCTGCCTGGCTGATTCCCCAATGAGGTCAGTGGGCGTCTTAAAGACTCATACAACAGTTGTCACTGAGGTTGCACCTCTTTACACAGTGTTACCGGTTATGACAGAAGCCCTTTTGAGTGTGTGTGCCGCATATTACTTACCAGAGGCCTTGTCTGTCTGCATTTTGCCCCAGAACCCCAAACCGAGCCAGCTTACACCAAAGAAACTCCTAGGGTTCCACCGGTGGCTGCACAACCTCCAGAGATGTCGGCTCCATCCATAGATTCTCTGGAAGTTCTGTCAGCGGCTGCACAAGACTGCCCTCAGACTGACTGTGCCCGCCAAGAATGCTGACCAGGGATCCTCACCCTCCCTAGTCATAGTGATATATAGTAAATCTTAACTGCTTGTTAATATCTTAATATATTAACTATAATATCACAAATAATGCTCTCAAATTTCGCAAACACATCATCTAGGACCAACAAAACCACACAAAGGCCTTTTATATGCTACATCCCCACATCCTGGGCATCATTCCTTATACATCCATCAATCTTGCCATTTTATTTGGTACATGTACAAAAACGCTTACTCAAGAAGCCAAACTAGCAGTATTTTATAGCATCATACCTATAAATAAATATCTTGTAATGGAATTGGCTTACCATTTTATATTTGGATTGTTTCATTTGTAATTGACTCTATTGGACTTCCCTTCCACATCTCTGCCGGTTGCCTTATTGATTCTCTGTAATGTAATACCCCTCTGTAATGCTCTGTCACTAAATCATACAGGAGTATATGAGGCTGTTTCAGATATTAACAGAGACGGGCACCTGAAAAAAAGCTCTCAATGAGGATGATTGATTTATAGGTAGCACCATTGTTTATCATTGACATAAACCGTAGTTGTCCTCAACCATCACAATTATCACATTAAAAACTACTTAAGTGGGATTGCAAAAACTGCAGTGAACCTATAAATGGCCATCTGGTTTTAATTAACATAATGATCAAATATGTCACTTGGATACTGTGCAGTATATTCTATAAACATCCTAATATAAGAAATAAAAAAGGGGGAAGGGTGTTTTAAGAATGACTTATGCTATTGAACTGATTAGAGATCTCCAAGATGCTGCTGTACTGAACATATTGACTAATTTATTATTTTTGTTCACTGTCATTTTGCTTTATTTGATCTTTGAATAATTGCGGGTTCCCTCTTACGCCATAGGTCCCTTTAGCCATATATGCACATGCACACCTTTCAAAAACAGCGTTTAGAATGGACATGCAAAAATACGTAATTAAAAACGCATTTTATATTTAGATAGTAATGCATGTTAGTTTGCTGCCCAAGAGCATATTTATTAAAGGCCATATATCTTACCAACAAGAAACTATGTTTTTTAACCACAGGTCAAAATCTGTAGTTCCAACCACGTATGTTTGTGACATTGACTGCGAATGTTCATTTAAACTATGCTTTCGGAAAACACCAAATCCTTGAACTGTGCTGGTAATGACGGAACTTGCGACCATAACAGGCCAACAATGTTTTTGGGAAACGCACCCCAGGTTAGCTGGAGGAAGGAGCTCTTCGCTGGTTCCAGCAGCTCTGTATCATGGTAGGGCTCCTGGGGAATTGAAGCAATTTGAGAGTTCACAGGCTGGTCTCTGGAAAACAAGGGAGAGAGCAGTTAGTTCCTCTGCAGCTTGGAGAAAATGAGTCTCAGCTTCTGCTGCGCCTTACACGGCTTATCCTTGTTGGTTACCAGTACAAACATATAAGTAGTTTTATTTTCACCGCTTCTTCCCGCTACTCTATTATTTGCTTCAATTGCTTCCCTTTTGAATATAAATAAAAAATAAATGGAAAATAAACAAATATGTTTTGTTTTATTTGAGTTTAATTAAATGGAATGATGAACATGGACACGAACGAGGAGCTTTTCAGAACATAGAAATACAGAATTTGCAATGAAACAACATAATAATAAACATTGATTTCTGAAGTGATGAAAAAGAAAAGCATTTGGCATATTATTGCTTCAGAATGTGAGTGAGCCTTTTTTTCTTTTAGCAATTACACGCAAGTACAACGAGGTTATATCTGTGTCATGCTTTTCAGACATTGTGACTCTGAGTCTGTAGTCATGAACAACGCAAGAATTAGCTTCCAATCTGCGCCTGTAAAGTGTTTTTACTTTATTTTAATTGTTCTTATGTGCAATAGATAAATAACATAACAGTTTTTGTTAAATAAATTTTTAGATAATTCCATTTTGCCGGACTCCCGCAAATAATTATATTCTCCCGCAACCTGCACTAACATGAGGACCTTACCGCCCACACCCGCATTTACCCATTAGATCTTATCCTGCACCGTGCTCGTTGTGTTGGGTCCCGCAGGAGTACAACTCTCTATTGTTGTGACTAGTGACCTGGTCTCAGAAATGAAAACGACTTCTGCAGTTTGGCAGTATTTGGAAATCTTGAGGCGGGAGAGGCGGTAAATACAGACAATGTAATTTGTGCGTCTCTGCGCGAAAACTGTTCTGGATATTTATTTCAATTTAATTCTGTTTGACTGTTGTATTTGCACTTTTTTATAAATAAAATTTTATAAATATTGATGTTGCTGCATGTTATTTTGTAATTGTTTCAGTATTAGTGTTTGGTATTCAGTTTCTGAATGGTTGAAGCACAAGCCAACAGTTTGGTGACACTGTCTGAGTCTTACATCATAATTTTTTTTATTATTTTTGGTAATACTTGGTAATAATTTTGGTCAAGCATGGAAATGTACCGGGCCCTTCCCAGGAGATCGAGAAGCTCATCTACATGGGGAATTGGGTACCCATCAAATTTGGAGACCTCATTGAGGCATCGGAAGTCATTGCAGAAGCGGAGGGTGCTGTCCGGTTTGGGAACCAGGACAATTGGGATGGATCAGGGGATGTGAGATGGATCTATCCCCCCTAACTTGAGCATTTGTTGAATCTCAATCTCAATAGCCTGCCGACGAGCCTCCAGGATTCGATAGGGCCGCTGCTTGACAACAACTCCAAGAGGTGTTCAGATGTCATGCTGGAGAACTTGAGTCCGCCCGGGCATCGAGGAGAACACTTTGGATCAGGTGTTGGAGCTCTGTCTTCTGGGCAGCCGACAGCAAAGGGTTCATGTCCACGACCACAGGTTCCGAGGCACCAAGTGCAGTGACCTGGTCTCTGGTCCCCACCCATTTTTTAAGCAAGTTTTTGTTATAAAGCTTTTTCGTCCTTCTCCTCCCCCCGGCTGACTCCCTCAATAGTCACGGGGCCGACCCGCTTCAGAACTGTAGCAAGGAATTTACATGCTGAGGTGGGGACCAGGACCATCACTCTATCCCCTAGCTGGAACTCACGGGGTTGAGCTGCACGGTTATAGTGCTGCTGCTGCACTAGTTGGGCCTTTGTGTGGTGTTCTCTGACCAGCGGCATGACTCTGTCTATCCGCTGCCTCATTTCTTTCACGTGATGACTGACCTATGTGGGGGGTTGGATATAATACATATGGAATCATAAGATCCCACTTGTCCTCGGCTACCACCCTCTATATCATCCCCTTCAAAGTCTGGTAAAAGCGTTCTACCAGCACGTCTGTCTGAGGATGGTACACAGAGGTCTGGAGCTGTTTACCTGCAGAGGGCAGCCATCAGGCGGGACATGAACGGGGTACCCTGATCGGTCAAGATCTCGTTCGGATGCCAACTCGGTTGCAGAGCAGGAAGAGCTCACTGGCGATGGCTTTGGCCATGGCTTTTCGGAGGGATAGCTGGAAACTGGATGGCATAATCAAATGTGTTCATGCCCCTGGGCGGATTTTGGCAGTGGCCCCACGAGATCCATCCAGATGCGCCGCAAAGGGCAACTCGATGATGGGCAGCAGAATTATTGGGCTTGGGGGGGGGGGGGGGGGGGGGGGTGCGGGCCGGTTTGGCAGCCCACCCATGCCAATATCTCTCACTTCATCCAGTCATACTGGCGAGCTACATCGGGTGGCAGACTGAAAAAGGTCAGTTGAGCTTTTCCGGTGAGAAGAGGTGCCAACGTCCGAACCCAGTTACTCCGCTCCCAGCCTTCAGTCACGGCCATATTCTCAAACATCAGTAAATACGCCTCGACATCATCATGGGTTGTCATCAGCTGCGTAGCTCTTACACAGGGATGGGCTGGTGTGCGGCTGAGCGGAGGGCAACACACAAAAAAAACAACAAAAAAAAACAACAGTCCATGAGAGGGAAATAATAATAGATTAAAACAATAAAAACAGTAAGTGAATTCTTAATAAGTCATTATTGTGTGCATTGCAAAGCGTGATAAAAACCGCGCTAAACATAAATACCTATGGTCTTTGCACACATTCTGGAATTCTCATCCAAAATATAAAAAAAATAAATAGTTAAAAAATAAATAAGGACCTCCCGTTGTGTCTGTCACGTTTACACACTGCCTCCCGAAACTTTCATCTGTCACAAAAAAATGAATCAGGTTCTGCGTTTTCACATTCGTAGCAAGCATTTAGATAGGAAAGGATGAGCAATAAAAAAAAATGCATACAAAAATCTCGGATTCGGGGTGCAAGGACCTTTAGGTTTAGGGCTTTAAATTTGAATTAGGCTATAACTTGATATTTTAGTAAACACCACAAAAATATTAGGGGTAGTATGGTAGTTTGTCATTAGTATGGTAGTAAGTCAGTACTATAAAACCCACCTGTCTATGCGCTAAAACACAGTCCTAACCACGGCATCCTGTTCCTGCTGGCCCGCAGGCACTTCGCCAGCTCTCCCGGGCACTGCTGTGCACCCATATGCAGGCACAAGCTATCTCTGTGCTCCCTGAGAGAATCCCTATCAGACACAGAGAGACGCTCTTTATGTCTTAATGGAGGACAAATCTGTTAGCACAAGGCCAGTGTGCGTGCTTTGGCTCTTCGCTGCTGTCACCCGAGCATGAATTGAATGAATGGAGAGACATTGTCAATAAGTGCCCCTCTATTATGCCATTTTAAAGGTTGCTAATATTGTTTTATGAGTCCCTTAAGACAGGTTTACATTTATGCAAGGTCAAAAAACACTTTAGTTTTCTCCTAAAATAGATTTAATTTTACCCCATTTCTAAATGATTCTTAAATGACTCGTGTGAAGCAGTTCGAAGACTCAGTCTGTCTAAACCCCTCCTTTCCGTGAGCCCTCACTGCTGTGATTGGTCAGATGGCGCAGTGCTTTATGATTGGTTTACTGCTACAGTGGTCCACAGAGCTTGTACCAAAACTATATTTTCTGACATTACTAGGGGTGCTTTCTGAGAGAATACGTCAACTACTGTAGTTAGCAAGGACTATTGTGGAAAGTGCTTTTGTAAGCGAATCGGGCACACCTCAATGTGGTGAACATCAACGTTGTAAAATGCATAACACTGCGTTAAGCCATCATTTATCATTACTTAAACTAATGAGACAGACAGACAGTCAAGCTGCATCAATCACATTGTTTAGACTACATTAGGCCCACAGCTGAACAACATAACTTCAGAAATGCAAGTTATAAAACTATAAAAATCAACATAATCAACAATTTCAATATAAAACACTCACAGGCAAAAGCAGTCACAGGTATTTATTGCACAAACTAATCATAAACAAGCAGTATAAATAAATTACAAACAAGTCGTTCACATTCCAAGTCTTCTGAAGCCATACAAAGACTTTATGTGAAGAAGAGAGTAAGACACAAGGTTTTAATGACAAAAAATGATCCCGCTCCGTTCACGCGCTGTCATCTCATTCAGGAAGCATACTCGCATCTGGTAGCATGACGCAATGGATCACGAGATACACAAGAGCCAATAGGATTTCACAATAGCAAGACGCAATCGATCACGAGACGCGCAAGAGCCAATGACAGCCAACAATGACGTAAGGAAGCGCGTTTTTTGAAATCGCTCACAGACAGGAAGTACACGGAAGATGGAGTCAGTGATTGCGTCTATTCCCAAATCAATCGGTTTGAATCAAGACTTGGAATATTAATGTCTTTCAAATAAATGATGGCGGTGGTTGTATCTGCCTGCTATATCTTGTGTTTTATTCACAGATGGTAGGTTTAGGAGCAGGGTTTGTATTACGTTATCATAAATGTGTAAATAATATCATTTAAAATAATTGTTTTGACTGTTTACATTGAAAAATGTATTAACTAAACCATTAACTGTTTGGAATGGTGGAATTTAGCACTTTTGGTGCTTTAAGTGACATTTCATCCTCTCTCTGGTCTTCAGGACGCTTGTCCTACTGTGCTTTCAAGACTTTGAATGCAAAATTATCTAACTGAAGAGGAAAAAGTGAACAGGGAGTGTATACATGGTACGTAAAACTCATCACATCACAAAAAAGTTGGATCATTTTAAAAGATAGATTTGATTTTTCTTTTTCTTTGGTTAAACAAAATGTTATGTTTTGAAAAATATCGGTAACCAAACAGTCAACGGTAGCCATTGACTTCCATAGTGTTTTCTCCCCCATACAATGGAGGTAAATGTCTATCAACAGCTTTCAATAGCAAGAGCTTTTAAAGTATATTCATAACCAAAGGGTTCTTAACAGTAGTATTCTTTTCCACATTACATATGTCAATGGCTATATCAATTGTTTGGTTACCAACATTTTTCAAAATATGTGGATGGACTATCCCTTTATAATCCCCTAAGTGATTATTCGCCATGATGTACCAATTACAAACATGTCCTTTTTTTTAAATCACCAGTTGTGTCTCCAAACACTCTCAGGCAGATTACAGTGAACCTTTGCGCTGTAAACCGTATCAGCACTGTAACTGCATCTCACTGGCGCCCCTTATCTCTGCTTGTTCAGTGTGTAGCCTGCCAGCTCAGATTGTCTGAATAATCCTTGAGCAGGGTTTCCAAGCAAACCCTGAATGCCAGTCGGAGGGTAGTCATGGCAACAGAGTCAGGCCAACTGCACTTTGGAATGCCTGGAGACCTTAAATACTTCAGCTGAGCCGAAAATCTTATCTGTGAACCAATGTCATTTTCATCTGTGCATTGAAATCAAACTCTCTAGTGTCCGCTTACCCTGAAAAATAATACATCCAACTGGACAGATAATCACTAAGTGAGATCTTGTTAATATCTCAACTGATTTTCTGACAGGAATGAGATTAATTAGTGAGCAAAAGAAGACTTTGCTTTGAGAAAACAAACCCAGTAATCTTAAATGTGTCCTCTTGAGATTTATAGAAGATCTTGCACTGTACTCAGATTAGCCAAGATAAAGTCTGTGAATATAAAAAAGTGAGAATTTAAAATTAAAATATATACACCTGAAATTTAATTCTTATTTCTTGTCTATTTTATTTAAATACGCAAAAAGAACATTTTGTAAGACCGACTACATGTGCTTCCTTTAGCTTTACGGAATTTCTTTTTTTTATTAAAATATTTCACGTGTAAGTTATCACAACAGTAATTATTTATAGACAAAAAAATAAATAAAAATCACAAAAGTGTGATTTCTTTGGAATCATACACCATTTCTTCACTGTACTTATGTTAAAATTAGAGGAAAAAAAGAAATATTCTAATAAAGATCTTTATTCAGTTTTAAATAGGCCAACAAACCGTAAAAATACATACTGTTCAATAAAATGACAAATCAGCTCCTTATGTGCATCTTAGCCTCTTGGGATACAGTTGTAAATTGTCCTCAAAACAATATGGAAAAAATGGATAGCTTGCAGCTTTGAAAAAAGTACTTTTTGTTGTTGGTAGGTTTTTTTCTCTTTCCAGATTAGCTGATCCTGAGAGTCAGTCGATATGAAATTAAATTCAAATCACTGACAGACACCAACACTCACCAGCCTCCAGGCAGTTTAAAAGGAGTTTCCATCATGATATCACAACGTAGGACATGCTGTCAATTGATGGAGCCATAATGAAAAAGAAACGTCAGAAAAAAAATTTATTCAATAGTCCAGAAGTTGCCCAACATCCCAAATAAAAACGACAAATGCTTCAAGTGATAAAAAAAACAAACAACAGATTAAATAAGATTCCCTTAGGAGGACAAAACAAGGAATATCATCATTGCTTAAAATTTTTTAAAATAAACAACATCCACTCACCAACCTACCAGATTAAGCCTGACTATACTGAATTTTGATGAGCTCATATCTCGGAACAAGGTAATACATAATTTGAATAATTTAAAGTGACACTATAAGTTAAATAATGCAGATTTTTAAGCACATCATAAAATGTAAGCCTCAGCATTTTTTTTTGCAATGTTTACATTGAATATCAACCCTCATTTGTTTAGTTATAAAGAATGTTGTTAACCAAACAATTAATTTTCCAAAATAAATTCTTCAAAGAAGTCAGTCATAAGGGTTTGAAAGGACATGAGAGTTGAGGGTTTTTTTTGTATGAACTATCCCTTTACCGTATTTATTACTCAAAAGAAGGTGAAATTAAAACCAAAAGGCTTTCCCCAAAACTCATTATGTTTTATTGCTGGGCTGCTCAGATGTGCTTGAAGGCCAAAAAAGTTAGCAAAGGTGATCAAAGTGATAATCTCTAACAAATTTCAAAAGATTAGTGACATAATGAGTGTTATTCAGCACAAAGACATATTCAAAGAATCACTCCTTAATTCAGTCACGCTCGTTTTTTTTGTCCTTTTTGAAGTAACTTTCACAGAGCTATCTGAAAGCACAAAGAAATAAAAGAGCAGATTTAAGAAAAGCCTGAAGGTCAGCACAATTATGACACGGAAAACAAATGCAAGAAAAAAAGTAATATTAATAATAGGAAAAGAAAAGTAATCTCTCATTTCAGTCCTTTAAGGAAACAAAAATGGCCATCTGAGTGAGTGTAAATGCAGGGCGCATGCCTTAACGTTTCCACTTTCGTGTGGGATGCTGATGAAGATGAAAATGAAAATTGGAATGGGAATGACGTCATGATTCCTCATTTCCTGAGTCATCCTCGTCATAGCAACAGTCCTCGCCATCCTCATCCTCATCCTCCAAGTCCTCATCATCATAGTAGTCATCGTATAACAGGTCAGAGCCCTCGTCCGGTGCAGGAGCGCGTGTGCGAACACAATACTCCGCCAGGGTGGTGGGAACTTTCACTCCATCCCGCTCTGCCTCAGCTTTAGTGGCCAGAACCTGCTTTCTGCAAGACACACAAACACAGGTAATAGATTTAAAGGAAAATATAGTTTAAATGTTGTGCTTTCAAATCTTCAGTAACATAATAAGCAGTTTCTATACCATTAATCGAAAAAAACATACTACAAATGCTACAAATGTCAATTTCACGTCAATACAAAAGAAAACAGAGTAAGCTCCCCCTTCCCCCAATGTTTCTGTAACTGCTGTGATTGATATGAAAGGTGAGACAGAGCTAACATCAAGCTAACATGTCTAAGGAAACTCCAGCTGTTTGGTGAGTAAATGTATATGACTTCATACAATATTTCTCATATTCACGCTGTACAATCATCTCTGTCTATTATGTGCACGTGCATTAAACCCAACCTCTTCTTGCCGATTGGTTGGCCGTAGTTTGTTTTTGTTTTGGTGCACATCCTCTGACCCAATTCTGTGTTTTGGTATTGCAGCCTCTGTGTTGTCTTTCGAGACCGGGGTTTTTCCCAATGTATTCAGAGGGCAGACAGCAAGACGATCAAGGGGTGATGTATACGGTTTGAGATAAAAATGAAATCAAGCTAAAATCCTGCAACATCTCAGAGCACCTTTAACGGTACTTTAGCATCAAATGTAACTTACTTTCTTAAGGGTACATTCTCATAAAGCGTCTGAAACGCATAGAAAAAAAAATGTAGAAAACACTTCTTCCACCAATTTCAAAGCGCTTAGGAGCTCGCGCTAGAGGGCTGCATTGGGATTGGGACCCAACGCAAATCTTGCGGGAGCGGGCGGTTTGAACTTTGCCGCGGGCGGGAATGGGCGGCTAAAAAAAACACTGAGGGATCGGGAGGTAGCCAAGGGACATGATGTGATTGTCAACAAATGAGCGTTTTAGATGTCCCCGATCACCCAGGCTATATTCATCTTCCCTACCAGTGCGTCAGAATACATGTAGGTCAGTCAAAGAAACAAATATGAATCCCTTTAATAATAGCAATACAATACTTTTTTTTCCCTGCGGGACAGGAAAAGCCACAAAATCAATGCATCTCTATTATCGTGCGGGAATAAATTCTCAAAGTTTTGTGGGTGCGGGCGGGAGTGGACATACATATTGCGGGAGCGGGTGGGAGTGTAAAACACGTTGCGGGAGTGGGTGGTAATGGTCAGAAATTTGGCGGGAGCGGGATGAAGAAAACAGTCCCCAGCAGGTCTCTAGCTTGCGCTTCTGTAGCGTCTGCTGTTACTAGGCAACCATGAAGGCGTTGTCAGTTACAAAATCATTTGAAAATAAAGAGCTAGTGCGCTCAAACATGCAGCATGTGAATAGTTTTAAGTTTTACTAAGTTTTAAAATAATCAATAAATATCATCCAAGACTGACTTTTCCAAGAACCCCACACCCCCCTCAAAAATAATTTCTGATCAGATCTACAAGATTCACGTGGGTCACCTGTTTGGGCTTTAATACGATGAACTTCGCCGAAAGGAGAGGGATTTTCATGTCTGCTTCAGGCTAGAATTGTGTAGTACATTAATGTAAATTCACTCTTACATTACAGTTTGTGTAAATCAACAGCATGCACCAGATTTTTTGCTAAAAATGCTTTATACAGCTGAAATTAACCATATAGCTTCTACAAGACTCATCTGTCCTAGGCACTGCTGCCCTAAGGTTTTAACAAGCCAAGGCTCAGAAATAAACAACTAATGTCCTGAAGGAGGGAAAAGATGAAATCTGATGTAGTCAAATTTTCCAACTCACATGGTTCAAAACATGAATTGCAACATGCAATAGATAGACTGCCAAGAGGATATAAACAGTCACTCATGCAACCACAGGAGGGCACCGATGATCCAGAAAATAAATCAAAATCATTATAGAATGGTTTTCCATTAGTTAAATAAGTGTTGCTTCTCATAGAGAAGAGTCTGATAGAGCCATTAAAATGTAACCATGTTTTAAAAACATTTAGCACAGCTGAACTCTTAAAAGAGTCATATTCTGTATTACTTGTGTTACCTAATGATTTCTGCATATTCCCGGTCTTTTCCTTTACTGTCCCTCCATTTGCGGTACATGACTGAGGCATCCACGTTGGCTGGAGAAAACGTGTTGGGTTCGTTCAGTAGAGAGATGACACTCAACAGTATAGTTCTGAAAAACAAACAGATACTCCATGTTATAATGCTATTACTTTAAAGCTCATCAGCCACAAAGCTGCTTTGTGTCGCATTTTCGTAAAGATTTCAAGAGATTTTACACCAGAGGATCAGTCGTCATCTATTGCTTACAGCTACATGATGTACTCACATTTGCAGTAGGGGTGTACTACAAGCGTTTTCTGTGGCCAGTTTGACAAGAAAACGACAGTGTTCACTAGAAAAGTGATTAACTTATATCAAACTACTCATTGCATTATCATTCTTATAACCATTGACTGTCAAGCAAGCAAAGTGTTTTGAACTTAGCAAATAAATTATATACTCCAAAATATATTTTCAGTTTGAACTAGATAAAGTTTGTTGAGAAAAACTTTACGTTGGCTTGAGAAAGCTGGACCAGAAAGACTGAAAAGTTCAATAAGTTTATTCAGTTTAAATAGTTTTCAGTCTGAAATTGTTTTAATATTCACAGATAGACAGACAGACAGATAAATGGCAAGGTCCGAAGAGTGGTGAAAACTATACAAAAAGTGTAACATTTCTAGAATATGTCATGGTTGTTAAAAAAAAATGAATTGCAGTAGTTTGCATTTTCCCTTCAAAACTTAATGCATAGATCTACTATCTGCCAGATTTTTTAAACATTTGTTTTACACAGTAGGTTTTGACAGTGTAAGCAGGCAACATTCAATTTGGGGTCACTGTGTACAGCGACAGGTGCTCTTCACCAACACAAATGATTAACATGAGCTTCCTGGAAGACACTAGCTCTTCCAATGAAGCACAAAGCCCAGTGAAACACGATACCAGACTAACTAGAACACGGATCAGACTCGGGGGAGGAAACACACAAACACCCAGATCTCCACTGAGATGTTTTCCATAAAAGCAGGCAACAGGAAACTCATGAACACAAAACCTGCCTGGTCACTTTTCCTATAATTCTGTTATTGGCAAAACTGCTAAAAAGGATGCCTGTGGATCCCTGAGGGCAAATTCATTTGAAAACACACTATTTCTCTGTGGAAAGTGGTCAGAACAAGCTGCAAAGTGTATTTGACTATATGATGATTATCAAAGAGGTTAAAGGATACTTCTTACCTGACGTTCTGTGTAGGGTTCCACCTCTCTGAGGGCAGTTCTCCGCTCTGTGGATCATCTACTGGAGGATGCAGAATGGAGATGCACACATCCCCGTTCTGTGAAAGCACAAAGAGATTCATCAATCACAGGACTGTAATGCTTGCATGAGTCAAAACAAGCATCTGAGTGAACCCCTCGCCTCCACACCACTGCTGTGAGTACTCGAGTCAGAGCGAGACGTGTGAAAGGGAGATAAGGAGAATGACAGCCTGAAGGACAGTCTTTGCAGAAAAGCGAAAAACTTGCCTGGGTTCTGAAATTTGAGGAAGCATACTGGTGCATTGAGTAGGTGGTAATGGACTACAAACTTAAATCAGATCTCAATACAGTTGTACGTCTTTTAAATTTACCCCGATATTTCATATAAAAACAAGAATCCTCTTTTTAATAACAACACAGTAATAAAGCACCAATTTAACGCTTTGTAATTTAAAACATGCTTCAATTTACTTGATCGCTTTTTAATCTGTAACTTGGTGAACTCAAAAAACAAGATTATTCATAACAAATCAATGCATCATGTATCCTCCTTGGCAAGCATCTGAAAATAAAATAACGGAAGTACAAAAACTTACAATAAAAACCTCTGCACGTTAGTTCAATTCCAATGTTTCCCACACATAGACGAATTCAACACAGACCAAAAAAAAAAGAAGAAGAAAAAAAATACCGTCTGTCACATATTGCTTTTCGTTATATTTTTGTACGCGGTTTAAAACACGCAGCGAATTCGTTCAACTGCATTTCCTTTCCCTGCTCTCTCTTCTCTTCAAAAGGTTGGTATCTCGTGAACACTTTTAACACACAATCACAGATTAAAAAGTGCTATAAAATATTTTATATTCTGAATACAATAGTTTCAGTGTGTTGATGTTACTGTAAGTCCCGACCCTTAGCTAACACGATTGCGCCTTCTTTAGAAAGTTAACTAGTCGCAAGCTTGCGGTAAAATGTAGACTAGCCTAGTTGGGTTGTCGAGGTCAAAACACTATATGTAGCAGCGTATTATAAATTATGTTGTTTCTTTACCCCTATTTTAATTAAATAACATAAATAAATGTCATTAACCCAGTGAACCTCAAATAATAATATACCTAGTAAAACTAGTATTAGTACTAAATTTTAGTCTGCTCTTCATACACACACCAAATAATTTTATGATGGTTTTAGGTACAGATAAGTCAAGGTAACGCAGAAAGGTAAGACAATGACAAATCTGTGCAGTGGCTACTGACATTGTTATGCTTCTAATTTCAAACCTGCACAACATGACCTAATGTGAATTTTTAGGTCACAAACAGGTCTGAACTCCAAGTAAACCAAACCCATCTGTGCCTGAGTTACAGTGTTAGTTCACTTTCCCATTTGACAGAGTGCAGTACGGGTGGGCAATATACCGGTAGACATGATTAACCAGTAGAAATTTGTTAACTGATCTATCGACCTATGGTCTATCGTCTTAATCGCGTGAGATCACGTGACATTGGACGTTACATAACCCACGCAATACATATTAATTTTGACAAATCTAGCGACTTCTTGGACAAACCTCAGCAAAGTCTCTGGTAGTGTAGTGCACACGCAAGCTCTTGTTTTCCCAATGTGCACACCTCAGTGCAGCAGCGGTGAATTTGCTTACATGTGACAAAACCCAACAACGAGGAGATTGTAGTGAAAAAAAGTGCTGTGTGTTTGGTGTGGAATTGACGTGATATTCACTTTATCTGTCGAATATAGCCTTATTCTTTTGACAGTAATTAGTGATTGTTAATTCTTGTTAATTGTTTTCAAATTTTAAGGTCACAGGTGATCGTACAAGCATTTCACTGCATGTCATACTGTGTATGACCGTGTATGTGACATAAAATTTTAATTTGATTATTACAAAAAAGGTTTGACAGAAATGTGGATTTTCCCTCGACGGTCTTTACATGCTTTAAGTCACGTAAAGCGTTTTTCACTTTAAGCGTTTTAGAATGTCCCGTGGAAACTGAAATGTTAAGTGCCTGTTGTTCTGAGAAAAAACTTACAGTAAACAGTATGGTTGTTGTTGTACTTAAAGTATTGCTGCAATTCAGTTTAAATAAAATTACATTATATAAAATAGTTTCTTTGTGTTTGAATTTTTATTTATGCATTTTCCAAGTCCAGAACAACAGACAAGCCACGTGCTACAGTACACAGCGTGGAAGCTGAAACAATCCTCTTACCTCATAGATGTTGGGGTGCCACATCTTGGTGAGGAATCTGAACGTGGGAGGGGAATAGGGGTAATCGATCGGGAACTTGATGCGAGCCTGCAAAACACAAGACAAAAACAGTGGTTAGGACTATCAGAACATTACTTCAACCCATCAATGTTTGTTTTTTAAGTATTACACATAAATTGATTATGCTTTCAGCTACCAATAAGGCTGCTTTCACACTTGTTTCTTTGTTTTGTCTGAACTAAAGTTCAATTTCAACCCCCTCACCCGCTGGTCTCTTTTCACATTGTATTTGTGTTTGTCTGCAACAGATGCATCACAAGAGATGTGAAAAATGCAAGCTGCTTTCCAAAGGCAATTTATTCAAAGACAAATTTTGACTTCTTGGATAAACCTCAGTGAGTCTCTGGTAGTGCATCACACATGCAAGCTCTTGTTTTGCCAGCGAGCACACCTCTCGGTGCAGCAGCGGCGAGTTCACTTACATGTGACGAAACCAACAACGAGGAGATTGTAGAGAAAAAAGGTGCATTGTGTGTGGTGTGGAATTGGTTTGGGTATAGGAAAAGTGATATGAATGAGACAAACGTGATTTGTAAGGCATGCAAGAGCACTGTTTTAAGCAAGCGGTGGAAACGATACATTCTAAAATGCTTAACGTTAAAAATGCTTAATGTCACTTAACGCACCTAAAAACTGACGAGGGAAGCCCAAATGTCCAATTTTATTTATTATAAAGACTTGCCACTGTCAATAGAGCAAGCTCTTATTCAGTTTATAATAGGGATGCTCATTTAGGTTATTTCTCATAACCGACAACTGGCGCTCGTTCACAGATTATTAACCGGTTAACTGACAACATTATTTTAAATGAGAATTTCATTCAATTAGAAAGGATAAGCGCCTGTGACCCGTTAAAATAGTCATATTTGTTTTCTGCAGATTCATTGTACATGCGCAAAAACTAGCAAACAACAGAAGATGAAGATTTACGTGATCATATCTATTTTAGATCATACACCTGCAGCACTTTTGCGACCAGAGAAAAAAACAATACAAAAGGATAAATAGGCCTATACGAGAAACATATAGCTATTTTACATAAATAATAAATCAAGAAAACGAAAGAAAAAAGTTAGCAACAGTGACCCAAATAATGTCCAAGATGGCAACGTCCATAAAAGTCACTTTCTGACATGACAGGAGTCCAATCAAGGCACAAGTTCTTTCATCAAATATTCCTTAACTGACAGCGCAGAGAGTTTGAATCGCTGACGGAGCGGCTCCGGTGGAAAACTGACGAGATCTAACAAAATATAATATAAGTTATAAGTTACCCAAAACACACTAAAAACACCCGGTAGATGCATGTTTGTGCAGCAGAGCGGCTCTCTTTAGCAGTTTGTGACGAGTCCTGTTCTGTTCACACAGCGCGTGTGTTCCGAGAATGCGGTTGTGAGTACTGAACATTCCGTTACAGAAAGCTGTTGTCACTCCCTGTATTAGGACTCAACAACTGGATTCTGCTGCTGTGTGAACGTGGCCAATAAAATGCGATTTTTTTTGTCAACACAATTTTATATAGACTATGAGTAGGTAAAATACTGAAATAAATAAATAAATAAAATGACCTT
>JAUYWG010000032.1:18999722-19012475 GCA_034779775.1 Enteromius afrohamiltoni
AAATAAATAAATAAATAAAATGACCTTTTAAGCTGTTTAACTGATTGCATTAATCGTCAAAGTCGAAAATCGGTCAGTTAACGGTTAAACAGTTAAAATGAACATCCCTAGTTTATAAAGTTAATAATATCATGTTAAGTGTTCACCCCCATAGCCATTATGAGGAAACAGCTTAAAGTGATATTATTCACTTTATTTGTCGAATATGGGCTCGTTCTTTTGACAGTAGTTAAGAGATTATTACAAGAAAGGTTTGACAGAAATGTTGGTTTCCCTTGTCGGTTTTTAAGTGCTTTAAGCCACATTAAGCATTTTAGAATGTCCTGTGGAAACAGGTATACTGTCAGGCACTATGTTAGTACCTGTTGTTCTGTGAAAAAACCCCCATTAAACTTACAGTATGGTTGTTTTTTTACTTAAAGTATTCCTGCAATTCAGTTAAATAAAATTACATTATATGAAATAGTTTCTTTGTGTTAGAATTTTTATTCATGCATTTTCAGCTACAAATTGCTATATTGTGATATATATCATTATCGAGGTAGAAAATTGCTTCTACCGTAGAAGATTTTGGTTATATCTAAATGTACAAAGGAGATTTCTATTAAACTGAAGGTTTGTTTTTCATTTATCAAATGTACAATTACATTTTATACATCTTGAAAAAATATGTCTGTGTTCTGTATCCCTCGGTGTTGTTTTTGTTTAACTTTGCCGTTTAGAATATAAATGAGCCTTTACATCTGCTCTATAAATGCTTTACAAGGTATAAATAGTCATCTATTTAGATGAGCTCACAACCACAGACGTCTGGCAACTACTAAATGCTTTATAACTACCTGATTTAATCATGCATTACAACAGGAACATGTGTTAATAAAGCATTTATTAATACACCAAACAAATATTATCATGTGTCAACATTTATTAATGTTAATTTTAATATTTATGAATCCTTTTCTTAGACTTTCTAAATGGTCTTATTAAACACTGATAACTCCTAAATAACTGGTTTGTAAATAACGTAATAATTTAAAAAAAAATGATAAACTGATTATAAATAAACTATGAAAATACAATTATTAAACATTATACATATGCTCAAAAACAAGGCATTTATAGATGCACTTGTAAACTGTTTACTAATGCATAATAATGTTGGAACAATGGTTTATAAATTATTAAATAAATGCTTACTAATACTTAACTAATCTTTCATAGTGTGTAATTATTATAAAGTGTTAGCAAAAAAGGATTATGCTGATTCTTTTTAGTGCTGCTTGACAATCTAGCCATACACTAATTTCTTATATACAGCAGCTTTGGAGGATTCTATCTCAGGGTGAGCGCAGGACAGCTGTTCTTAATAGGATTGGAGACGCATCACACTGCGGGAGAACAGTGCACATGGACAGGAGGGAAAATCTGAGAGAAAACACACAAACGTACTTCGAGCTGGAGTACCAGGAAGTGGGACAAATAATTTTTTGGCACAAAATCAACTAGGTTAAACAGCCGTTACGCAAGAGATGTGCCCTCCATCTCAATTCAATACAGACCTAATTATTTTTAAGTCTCGTGAAAAAACTGGCCTTGAAATATTTTAGCAACTTGGAAGTGGACACACTGACACATGTATTCAACTATACTCATTTCAATTACTATATTAACCAGGATTAGTTACTAATGATAGCCTAATGTTCTTTTAAAACCTGAATGTTCACACTGTTCTGACCCATTCAATAAAAAGGAAATAGAGATCGATGCTGTTGAGCCTCACAAACATCACCATAAAAACAGTCTCACCAAAGCTGTATGAAAGGTTTTGTGTAAAGAACAAATCATAAAAATAATTATTTACTAAAATTGCTTGTTTCCAGCGTAGCACTCAAACGCCATTTGCGTATATTCAAATACAATTAATAAAAATGAGTATACTCTTTAGAGACAATGTGGTTCAGGAACGACAGCAGGGCAACAGATTTAGTCAAAAACAAATCCAGTTTTGTTTCATTCCTCTCAAAAAGCCATTGTTCGGTTTCTGAAGACCTGAAATACAGCACATACAGTAGTTAAAAAGTCTGAAATAGGTAAGATTTTACAGGGCTTTAGAGTGCGACCTAATTTCTCAATGGTGCGACTAAAAAAAAATCAAAAGTTGCACCGGTGCGACCAGCCGGTCGAGGGGGGGAAATAAAACAAAACTCTGTGACTCTTGTTGTGTCAGCGATTTCAAGCCTGAAACATAAAGTGTCAGATTCAGCTGACCTTTCTTCATGATCCGCTCGCTGCCTGCCCCATAAATCGGCAGTGGAAAAAAAAAACGCGTCTCTATGGTCAGCCTAGGGTCTGAGATATGCCACAAAAAATAATCGGTGCAACCAACCTTTCCACAGAAAAACAAACAGTGTTCAACCAATCATCGTCAGAGGGTTAGTGTTGTGGACTTTCGCTCTGCCTCCCGCACATCCCTGCACCAGTACGAAAATCCACAATACCAACCCCCTGACGGGAATCGGTTGAACACTGTTTGTTTTTCTGTGGAAAGGTTGGTAGCACCGATTGTTTTTTCAGCGTAAACCCAACGTACAGCAATGATGTTGTGTGCGCCCAATCAGTGTTGCCAGCTTAGCGACTTTGTCGCTAGATTTAGCAACTCTTTGGACCCCCTTGGCGGCATTTTTTTCCAAAAAAGCGACTAGGGACAAATCTAGCAACTTTTTGGACAAACCTTAGCGAGTCTCTGGTAGTGCAGCGCACGCGCGAGTTCTTGTTTTCACAGAGCGCGCACACTCCTCTCTGCGTCTGTTCTGTTCAGCGCACGGCTGTGAGGAGCAGAGCTTTCAGTAAAAATAGATATTATGTTGCTGCTCACTCTATTTTACGTGTAAATAGAGCCAAAATCACAGCATAGCCATTGTCTATATCTCATGTGTATTTAATATAATCAGAAAATGGCTTGATCAGGATATTACCTTACATCGTGTAAGGTAGAGCTAGTTTAACCTAATAATGGGTTGCATTTCAATCACTGTTTCAACAGAAACCATTAAATACATCAGTGAAAACAGTTATATTGAGAATTTGGGTGCATTAAATTACATTATGTGACTACAGAGAAGCAAGATAATATAATGCACTGACATAATGAATATGCAAATTGACATATGACATCATCTAGCGACATCTAGTGACTTTTCAAGCTGGCTTTAGCTACTTTTCATTGAAAAAAGTTGGCGACACTGTGCAAATTGCAAACAGTGTGTACATAGCATTCCTGATCGACGGAGACACAGATATCGCCATAAAGGAATGCATCACTGTGTATGGTCGGGAGAGGAAGACCGGTGAATATACTTACTTATTGGACACATTGAGGTCGAGCATGCTCATGCCCAAGGTGAGCCATGTCATGTCATGGAGCTCAATGTCAATAATATGCCTACCATTTCTTTACTGCATTAACCATAATATTTTTATACTTAAAAAGGAAAATAAAATAAATAAATAGACTGCATTATAAACTCTTGATCTGGGTATTAAATGGTAAGTAAGTTACCTTTCTTGTACAATTGTGCTTTAAATAAAGAACTTTATACTGACCATATTGTTAGTTAATCATTTACAAATCAATATTGCCTACATGGACAGAGATTAAAAAAACCTTTAAAACTGCGGTGTTTAATGTGATGCGGTTAAAAATTTGGGTGCACCTAACTTTTGTGCTGGTGCACCTAAGAAAAAAGTTAGGCGCACCAGTGTAGCCAGTGCAAAAAGTTAGTCTAGAGCTCTGTTTTATTTTATATATTTTTGAAAGAAGTCTCTTCTCTTTTTGTATTTTTTTTTAAATCAAGGCCGAATTTTATATAAAAATATAGTAAAAACAGTAATATTGTGAAATATTATTTTACAATGTACAATAACTGTTTAATATACTCATATACTCTAAAATGTAATTTATTCCTATGACAAAAAGATAATTTTCTTTAACATTACTGGAATTTTCCGTCAAATAATCCTTCAGAAATTATTTTGATTTGATACTCAACATTTAGATAACTTAATGTTATCATCCATGTCAAACCAATCTTTTTTTTTTTTTTTAAATGAATACAACATTTATTTGAGATGGTAATCTTTTAACATAATCTAAACGTTGTTCCCATAACATTTGACCAACTAAATGCTTCCCTGCTAAATTCCAGCATTAATTTAAGAAAAATAAAGTAATTGATGAAATTTTTTGACAGCCATCCAATAGATGTCTCCTTTTGCTGTTCTGGTGATTCAACAGTATCCATCAGCACTTCTCTTTTTGTGTTCCAAGGAAGAATGTCAGTCATAAAGGTTACAAACACATTAAGTAAATTACATAATATTCATATCTGGGTGAATTGACCTTTCAAAAGTCAAAACTTGCGAACAACTGGTTTCAGGTTCTCGGCCGACTAGAAGATCTTGAAAATTTGCCAGAAGAATACTCAAGAGAGCTTGAACATTTTTGCTCCTGTGTACAGACGAAGTGTGTGAATAATTTCCCCTTTCAAACAAAGAAGCAAGTCTCTGACATGCAAATACACTCTCCACTGATTTATCCTGAAGCAGGGAGCAGTTACGGTTATAAATACCTTGCCTTCGGGCTTTGCCAGGCTGGCCAGTTCAGTTCTGACATTAATCAGGCTTCAACACAAACTCAAATCCTGACACACCAGCGAACAGTGTACCTACCAAACCCTGTATGTGTGTTTGAGTGCTCTCACTGTAAACAAAGGCAAGAAAAGTCATGGACCTACTTCAAATCACCACACAACAGCCCTGGACCTTCCTTTTCAATCTAGAAAGGAACTGAAGTGAAGATGAATGATTCAGTAAAGCAATAAAAATTCAAAATTCAATAAAAATATAAGAATTTAAATTTGTAAAAAGCTTACATAAAATGAAAGTGTATTAATACTATGATAGGATTAAATATGACCACATTTAATTGTAATATTAACAATATTCTTCGTACAAAGTCATGCAAATCATCTCAACCTCCATCCATCAGAATCACAATGAGTCAATGAGGAACAAAGAAACCAAACAAATGAGCTCCATTATCCTCAACAAAAAACCCAAAATCTCATCAAACCGACATCTGATAGAAAATACGAGGCTTCAGGTCATAATCAAACCTGATTTTTTTTTAAAAATCTTAATTATACCCACATACTTCTAAAGAAAACAGATACTGAGGCACATAAAGGGATGCAGCTATCTCGAGCTAGTTCCAGTTCTAAATATAGACCATAGCCATCTGTTCCTAAAAATAACACATTTACCCCTTACAAATCATCATGAGTCTTTACCTTGAAATAGCCCCCTTCGTAGTGAGTGTTTGGGGGTCCAAAAATCGCCACTTCCCAGTTGTAGAGATCAGCTTCATCCACTAAAGTGATTTTGAAACCCTCCACTGGTTCCTCCTGTAGAGACTTCATCTCCAGCATTAAAGCTTTCTGTGAGCTGGCGACCTGAGCACTGCTCTGCTGGGCCATTCTGCTTTATTTCTACCCAACTAGAATCAAAAAGTGGGGTTTGTTCCTCAAAAAGGGCGAAAAGTTGACAAGATGTGATGAGGCGATGAAAGCTGCTTTTCTTTCTTTGTCTGGAGTTGCTAGCTTAGCGAGGAAATGACAATGTCCTGAAAAAAGAGACTATTTTCGATCAAATAAAAAGTGTTTTTAGCTGTAAAGCATTATAAGTGTTTTTTCGTCGTCCATTAAATTAAGAAAGGTTGTTTGGTTGGTTATACGCAGAGTTTGGCTTGTCAGAAAAATAAAAAATCGCGCTACGGGTTTGTTGTTTTTTCGTAGCTGAAGGCTAGCCGTGAAAATCCACTTCGACTCAACTCCAATCCTCTGTAACGGGAGGTTTTCGTTAAATAAGTAAATTCAGATGTCCGAATGTAGAAAAAGAAAGCCGACGCTTGATTTGTGTGCCAAGCTGAACCGTCGAGAAGCAAAAATTGGCGTGAACTAGTAAACGTGTAGGAGAGTGGTGAGTTATGAGTCGATGTCCTGGATGCGTCTTTCCTCAATTCCAATGGGGTGGCGGTGCATCATGGGTACTGTAGTTTTACCGGCACAGTTTACCCTGTAAACATAATAACAGACAACACAACAGTCATTTGGCTAGTATTAACTTATAATTAGTTAAACTAAATAATTAACTGGTTGTGTTATTTATTAGCCTATTGATTATTTTATTTATATTTTTCTATAGGCTTATAGAGGAGAATAGGCCGTTCTGAAACACACGTTAAATCTTAGATTCAATGCTTTATTAAAAATATTCTGTTTTTTGAACTGTATTGAACACAAGTACACGATATGCTCAAATAAACCAAACAAATAAACGTTCATATTATCCATTTAAGCTATGCCAAAACAAAGACAGACAAATCTCATCAGATCAACCTCAAATGACAAAATTGACGTGATTAAATCAACCTTTAAATCAATCATAGATCTGAATTATATCAGATCAATATTATATGTGTCAAAAATTCAGTTACGCAACACTGTTAGAATAGTAACGTTTGTTTTAAATTTTGAATGAATTCTTCACAAAATCTATGGTTTTGCTTCCTTTAGAACAGAAATCCAATCCTGAAACCTTTTTACTTCTACTAGTATTTAAAAAACATAATCAATTAAAACTACTGGCTTTTGACTAGAGGTAAGACAGTAACAATAAAATTCAACAGAGATCAGCTGTAGTGAGGTCTGTCACTGAATACATGCATTTGTACATGGGAATTAAGGAAATAACAGTATTAATATATTCGATCTTAATCTCATGCGAAGTCCACAAAGCACATTAGATCAATCGTCATTACTCTTATGTTTCTTTTCATGTGGAAGAGCCTGAAGCAACCATCTCTCTGACGTCTGTCCTCCTGATATGCTGTCAGTTATCCGATACAAAAGCAGGACAGCATGGCATCAGGAACTCACTGAATGTTGTTGGCAAAGGACAGTCTGTTAGTCCCTGGCAATAAAGTTTACAATTAAGCTTTGACATAAAAAAACTGTATAATAATGTAGGCCCACCAGTAATACTTCAGTACGTTTGTCAGTAGCATGACTTCTGGATTGTATTGCAGGATGCTTTTGCTATTTTAAAAAAAGACATTTCCAGATATATTTTTAAATCTATTTCAAATTACATATGATGTGCCGGTCATATAGTAATCAATAAATCATTTACCCAAATTGTTTAAACAGCTCATGAATGGGTCATAAATGACTTACTCAATTCAATTCAATTCATATCTTATCAATTCATATAAATATTTTCGCCCCCTTATGTTAAATTTTGCAGGCTCTTATATATACTGTATATATTAGTTTAATTTGCAATATTACTTTACATTTATTTTTTTAAACCCAAAGCAACAACCCACACTTGCTGCTGGTAGTGTTTTACTCAAGGGCACAATGCTGATAAAATGTGATTCCAAGGCCTCTGTGGGTCCTCCTGAATCAGCCTTATTAAGGTTCAACCAGCAACATTTGTAGTAATTGTCATTCTGATAGGTCACATTACAGAAATGTATCCAAATACACATTTGGCACATTATAACATTTGCTACTCATGAATATGAGTGGACAGTTGTGTCTTGGGAAAAGCCAAATTGAATTTTTTTTTCAACGTTGTGAATATAGTTTTTTACATACCTAAATTTTTACATATCTACACTGTCATATCCAGATGTAAAATTTAATCCTGGTTATAATGCAGCTGAATAAATAAATCTCTACATCAATATAAATAACTAGACTTGTGTAAAGGTGAATGACCTCATATATATTTCTGGCACAACTGCTGTTACACTAAATGTTCAATTCAGTTTTATCTTGGAAATAAAAGAATATCTCACTTTTACTGCAAATAATTAAAGACGCTTTGTAAAAGTTTTGTAGCAACAGTACATATGTTTAATAGATAACGAGTAATATGAGGCGCACCTTCATAGACAAAATGTTTGTTCTTTTTATTCTCACACATCAAAGAATGATGAAGAGCAACTGCCCCATGTATAGTCCCCCAAAATAAATGAACTATTTTATTTATGATTACAAGATAATAAAGATTAATAACATTTGGCGATGCAAAGCAAAAACATTAATTCAATAATGAATGCATATTTCTTTAATAGTAATTAAATTACTTTTATTATTTGTTATATTTATACGTATTAGTAAATAAATTACTATTTTTAAGTAGGTGTATATTTGAGGTGAACTTACCATAGTAAACTTTTCCGGTCAAAGGGCTTTTATTGTGAAATGCGGCACATCCGGCTTTGCCTTCGTTTTTTGCTCGACAGATGAAAACATCAGTGTTGGGTGCTAATGCCGGGCTGATTTCTCCTACAATCAGCAAGATGTTTGTCATCCTACTGCCGGTTTCTAATCAATACGGATTAAACCGTTAGCATTTACTGTATCTGTAGGTAGCCAAAGCCCATTTGTATTTCTACGCTTTTTGGTAAGTGATGTCTGCTTTTTAGCCAGAAAATCCTGCTAGTGCTAACTGATTAGATATTAATACACACTAGTTGGATTATTCTTTAGAAATTAATTATTTATGATCTTATCAATAGTAAACTAATGCATTTTATATATAATTTGGATGTATGCTATGTGCAATTTAAATACACAGTGGATGCTTTTCCGTATTATGTGCAAATTGGTCTGTATATTTTGTATTTGATACTATTTAATATTTTATTGCAAATTGTACCACACAGTACTACTATCTCTCTCTCTCTCTCTCTCTCTCTCTTTCTTTCTCTCAAATATGATGAAAGAATTCATCATATTTGTTATTTTATTTATGTAATGTTTTTTTGTTCTGTAAATTACTTTTTTGCCTTCATGCATTTGGATCCAAAGATCACTAACAGATATTTTTTTCATTTATATTTTTTATGCATAAGTACTTATGTAACTACATTACATCAAAAGCTAAAATAAATTAGTTAAGAAATTGACAAATCTTTTGTGTTTTAACTTTTGTGGGTTTTGTTGCTTGGCAAAACATATTTTTTAGGTATATTATATATACACACACACAAGAAATTGTAGTTATTACTATGTCTTCAGGCAAGCTTTTACGGAAAATCACTTTCCAATTTTGAAACTATTAATTCAGCTGCGGTGTTCATGGATAATTGTTTTCTGAATTAATGTGTGATCAAGTTAAATGGTGAGATCTGATCTGTGATTTATTTTTGTAATTATATGGGCCTCCTGACATCAGGCTTGCTGTAGTGATGGACCCGAATGCAGCTTTAATTTCTGTGCCTGGTTCAAATGTCTCTAAAGGTTAATCGCACTGTCTTGCAATGACCAAATGAACATTTCCCTTTAATCTGAATGTCAACCCTCCTTAACATTAAATGACATTCTTACTTGGCTGGATTGCTTTGTTGGCATTGGCTTATGTGAATGATGTTGAAATATAATAAAATAATAATTAAATATATGCAATCTTTCACAGGATCTCTAATTTCCAGCAAAAGAAAATGAACGGCTTATCCATCAGTGAGTTGTGTGGCCTGTTCTGTTGCCCGCCCTGTCCGAGCCGGATTGCAGCGAAGCTGGCCTTCCTGCCCCCGGAGCCCACCTACGCTCTTCTGCCAGACCTGGAGTCCACCTCACCTGTGACCTCTAACCTTGGAGCCTCAGGTTTGCGCTCCCGTTTGGCTGGAGGTGCTGCTGCTGCTGGTGGTAGTGGTGGTGGTGGAGGAGGTGGTGGTGGTGGTGGTGGTGGTTTTGGTGACAGGAGTGGAGAAGGTAGATGGAAGCTGCATCTCTCTGAACGAGCTGAGTTCCAGTATACCCAGAGGGAGCTGGACGGAACTGAGGTCTTCCTCACTCACTCTAGCCGTGGCAACAGAGTGGGATGCATGTACATCCGCTGTGCCCCATCCGCAAGGTGAGAAAAGATCATCTTAAGACGTTAATGTGCAGGGGTCTCCAACCCTAATTATACAAAACTGAAGCAGCTAATCAAGGTCTTACTAGGTATACTTGAAACTTTAAAGCAGGTGCGTTGATGCAAGTTAGAGCTAAATTTTATTGCAATGTTTTTTTTTGTGTGTGTTTGGGTAGTTTTTGTTTAACTCAGCGCCTGGAACAGGACAGTCACTTTGTTTTGGAAAATCTCTGTGAATTGTATGATACATGACACACGAATTGTTACACCCCTACTTGTATATTAGGGGTGGGCATAGATAATTTTTTTTATCTAGATTAATTTTGAAATTTAAATTTAAAATGGCTCATTTGAATTCTGCCAAAGGCATTCAGAATATGTGTGCTACCTAAATACTGCCCTATTTGGAAGGACTAGTTTTACATGGGGTCGTTAGAGAATGTTTTGTTTCACAGACGTACTTGGTGATTTTAATCCTGTCTAAATCTGCCATGTCTGTGTTTTTCTCTTACAACCTCTGTGATAATTCTACAGTACGAATGCGATGTCTGTGATATTATTTTTCACAACGTGTTTCCTTGGGAGTTTTAGCCAATGTGACATGCCAGAAATCCTCTTACCTCATGCACTTTTTATATATTTTTATGGATGAAAGAAATAAATAAATACAAATAAAGAGCCAGATCACGTAAATTGTTAAGACTGACTATTGTAATATCAGTATCAGGTAAGATTACTCGCATTCATTTCTGCACTCAGTTACATATGTTTTAATTAAACATGGGTTTACTTCAAATAAAAAACATAATAGTTGAACTAAAGTAACCACACATTAACATAGTTTTGCTGTACTAGCCATTTATATTTGTGATTGTACTAATTGTAATCAATCTGAATGACTATAGCAATGCGAAATGCTACATGAAAATCACAGACGACAGGTGATAAGAATCGAAACTCACACGTACAGTAGTTTAGAAAATGAGTACTGTCTGAATACGGCTACAGTGCAATTCGGCTAGGTATGCATCCACACTAAAATGTCAAGGTGAAAGTCATCATAGCATAGTAAAGACAAAGCTCCAAACCCAACTTTGTCAATAGATTGCAATATTTAATTTTTTTGAGTCTCACTTTAACTCACGTCTCACTAATTTATCTATATCTATATATATATCTATATACATGATCATTGCACTACACTTTACATACCCACTTGTAAATGTACATATCCATTGCACATGTTACATTTCTGCTTATAAATATTTATACATATGTCAAAACCTGATATAGTAAATAGGAAGCTGTAAATAATGTTCATATCTACTGCATATTCATAATTAATATAGAAACCTGTACATTGTTCATCTACTTGCAATTTCTGATTATAGTTAATACAAACTGTATATTAAATTCATATTACTATACATCCAACTGTAAATATTATCCAGTTTATTCTTCTTGACATTGTCACTGACCAGCAAAAATAATTTTAATTTTGACTAAATAATAATGGCAATGTCAACATGTCAAAGTTGAGTTACTATGGGAAGAACTGGACCATCCGTAAGAAGTGTCCAAACAGTGTCAATCCTTTTTGGGCAATCCTTCAGGAGGCAAGAGTAATATATCAAGTCAGTGATTGAATAAACTGGAAGGTTTTCACTCAAAATCTCACGATACATGGCCCCATTCATTCTTTCATTTACATGGATCAGGCGCCATGGTCCCTTTGCAGAAAACAGCCCAAAGCGTGATATTTCCTCCCCCATGTTTCAAAGTAGGTATGGTGTTCTTTGGATGCAACTCAGCATTCTTTCTCCTCCAAACATGACAAGTTGAGTTTTTACCAAAAAGTTATATTTTGGTTTCATCTGACCATATGACATTATCCCAATCCTCTTCTGGATCATCCATGCTCTCTAGCAAATTTCAGATGGGCCTGGACATGTACTGGCTTAGACAGGGGGACAAGTAGAACCAAAAAGTTCTACTTTGGTCTTATCTGATGGGCCTGGACATGGGCTGACTTAAGCAGGGGAACCTTCTGTGTGATTCAAGATTTGAAACCATGAAGTCTTAGTGTATTACTGGTAGTAGCCTTGGAAACGATGGTCCCAGCTCTCTTCACGGCATTGACGAGCTTCTCCCATGTAGTTCTGGGTTGTAGTCATGAGCAGAGTGTAGCTGGATTATTTAAGGGTCAGAAATCTGGCTGATAAGCAAGTGATCAAATACTTATTTGACACAGTAATTGGCAAATAAATTGTTAAACCATGCAATGTGATTCCGGATTTTTCTTTTTAGGTTCTGTCTCTCACAGTGAAAATGCACCTATGCTGAAAATTGTAGACCCCTCCTTGATTTTTAAGAGAACTTGCAAAATCACAGGGTGATCAAATACTTATTGATATACATATACACTCACCGGCCACTTTATTAGGTACACCTTGCTAGTACTGGGTTGGACCCCCTTTTGCCTTCAGAACTGCCTTAATCCTTTGTGGTATAGATTCAACAAGGAACTGGAAACATTCCTCAGAGATATTGGTCCATATTGACATGATAGCATCATGCAGTTGCTGCAGATTTGTCGGCTTCACATGCATGATGCGAATCTCCCGTTCCACCACAAAGGTCTATTGTATTGAGATCTGGTGACTGTGGAGGCCATTTAAGTACAGCGAACTCTTTGTCATGTTCAAGAAACCAGTCTGAGATGATTCAAGCTTTATGACATGGTGCATTATCCTGCTGGAAGTAGCCATC
>JAUYWG010000032.1:19026362-19045055 GCA_034779775.1 Enteromius afrohamiltoni
TCTGAGAAGCTCTTTTTATACCCAATCATGTTGCCAATTAACCTAATTAGTGTTAATTGATCTTCCAGCTCTTCGTTATGCTCAAATTTACTTTTTCTAGCCTCTTATTGCTACTTGTCCCAACTTTTTTGGGATTTGTTGACACAGTGAAATTCGGAATCAACACATTTTTCCTTTAAAATGATTTTCTCGGATTAAACTTTTGATCTGTCATCTATGTTCTATTACAAATAAAATATTGCCACAAAAACATTTGCCATCTCCACACCATTGCATTCAGTATTTATTCACAATTTGTTTAGTGTCCCAACTTTTTTTGAATCCGGCTTGTAATTAATTAATATTACTCAGAACTTAAATATAGAATTGTACTGTTATTTGTTAATTTCTCAACCTTTATGTGTTCCATTAAACTATGCATGTTGCAATAAAAATGGCATTTCTTTGATCATAAAACATTTAAATATCATCTTACTAAGACATATTATAAGGAATAGAGTGACAGCTGACTATGCATTTTAAGTAGTCTCCTTTAGAAAAAAGAATTTCATATCCATTATATCAGCAACTGGTCCAAATTGTGTTTTTATTTTATTTTTTGGCATCTAAATAACCCTTAAGTGTTTATCTTCTTTAAGCAAGAGCTCCACATTGTCTTAAATTATACTTTAAGCTTGATGTCTCAACAAAACCCCCAACAAATATAAGGTTCGATGTTTAATTTCATAAACCTAAGGATAAAATACCAAATGTATTAAAAAATGCCAGATTTTCAAGTTTTCCTCCTCCACATCTGCCAAACCTTTTGTCATTTCACACAGATTTGACCCACGTTTTACTAGTTTTCTGTCTGTTATCTTCCTCAGACTGTGACTCCCACTGTAAGGCTCCCAAGGGCAAGATGAAGGTCACCATGAAAAAATACTGCAAAAAAGATTTTGGTAAGTAGCTTCTTTTTCACTTCGCGTCACTGGACATCTTTCTCTTCTACGTCTTTTCTATCTCTCTCTTTATGTGTGCCTCTCTCTCATAGTGCTGACAGCTTATTCAGAGGCTAAAGGTTTATGTTATAGCATCAAAGCGTGTGAACTCAGCAGGTTTCTCCAGATGGACACACTCAAAGTGCCTCGCAGCATCTAGAGGACAAAGGGGACAGCTGGTTCCTGTTGAAAGCAGAGATTTCACAGGTTTAAATACTAATATAGTTAATATAATAACGGACTTATAGAAGTTCAAGAATGTAGTTATAGGTTTTAAGGTTATGAGTGGCACAACAGATAGCCAGATTCCTAAAAATGTGCTCCGTGCAGGTTTTTATCGTCTTCTTTGAGAAATGAATGCCACATATGAGAAACAGATTACAAAGGAAAAAGCCATACAGAGTAATTAGTAAAACAAGGCACTAGCATCAGCAAAGTGGTGGATTTGATTTGGGTTTGAATACATTTTTTATATCTAAAAAACAAATCAATAAATTACCAACGCTGCACTTATTTGATCAAAAGCACATTAAAATAGTAATATTGTAAAATATTATTACGATTTAAAATAACTGTCAATTTGAATATATGTTAAAATGTTATTTATTTCTGAGATTCAAAGCTGAGTTTTCTGTATTAAACTGTCTTTCAACTATATAAAATGAAAGTATACATTTAAACTACATTTGTTGTACTTCACCTACGCAGTATAAAGTCTCTTCATGCAAATGTGGCAGAGGCAGAATCTGTGTTTGACTGCGCACAGGTCCTCTGGCTGTTTGCAGAGTGGAGAGAAAGATGTTTGATTTCACAGTGTGATATCATAAACTCATTCCTGACTGGCCTCAAGTCTGGAAACACATCTGAGATGTGCGGTGTCCAAGAGTGAGAGCCGCACTACCTCTGCTCAAAACACCGCCAAGCCAGAAAGAAAAAAGAAACTGAAGAAAGACAGACATGTGCCCCTAAATAGATGCAATGCGTGTTTCTAACTTGAGCAGTGTTTCGGTCTGTACTCAAACCTGGGAAAACATATAACCAAACATATTGTCTGTTGAAAAAAAAGGCACTCATTTATTGGCACCCATAAGAACTTTTAACATCTGTGGAATCTTCTGTTGCACAAAAGCTTCTTTATAGTAGGAAAAAAAGAGAATTTAGATCATTGAGAGTTCAAAACTGATTCTTTTAAGAACCCTTCACTGAAAGGTTATTTGGGAAACCAAAAAATGTTTTTAAATTGCATAACTGCGTGTTTGTGACACAATTCCAGATTTATATTGAAGATACTGCTTGACTATTGCTTAATGTACAGTACAATAGGTGCTAAAAGTCTCTGACCACTAGAAATACATATTTTAGTTTATTAAATTGAATATAATTCATATATATCATATACATTCATATATATATATATATATCATTCAATAGCATAGCAATTTATGTTTGCAGTTGAAAGTTTAAATCTAAATTTAAAATGAACATGAATTTCCAGCAGCAATTCATACATGTTTTACGAGCTTGCTAATTTGTACGAATTCGTAGGATCTCACTTTGCAAGATCGGTTGTATTTTACGAGTTGCCAGTTTGTATGAATTTGGACGAATGACCTACACCTAACCTCGATCCTAAACCTACCCTTCTCTGCTCATATGCTTATTTGACAGACCTAGAAATAGTGCAGAAGCATTATTCATGTACAGAAGAACTTTCATGTACAAACTTTGTTTATTTCAAGGCTTCAATAAAAACGTTCCAGATTTTCAGACGTGAGTGTATATGAAGGCCTCGGCGTGCCTGCAGCATTTAGCACAAATTGAAATCTGACTTCGCAGCTAAAATCGTTGCTCACAGAATTAAAGATGTCCAATTTATCCCATGCACACAGGCCATCTGAAGTGCAATTTCCTCATTAATCAGTAGCACCTTATCTATATTAACATCTTTTACTGCTCATTAATTGAGATGACTCATTTACAATCCTTCTCTGGTTTCCAAAACATTTTTTGGCATGCCCTGGGGTGAAGCTGATCATATTAATATAGATAATATCCACCGGTCGAATCAGCAACCGCTCAGACTAGAAGAACAATAAAATCTTGCAGAGAAAGCGAGAGAAGGAGCTATTAATGGCATTGCTGGTCGTTTGGAGCTGTTATCGTTCAGGCCGTGATATTAAGTTTCATTCGTTTTTCACTCTTAGCCACAAGTGTTCAAGCTTGGAGGTTGTTCTCATAGGGAAGTCGTTCATCGTGTTGAGGTTATATAGGACAGGTAACACTGGCTAAGTCTACTCCAGTATAATCCAGTATATATTGGGGAGTATGAAAGGGCTAATGGTGGCTCCCTGTTCAACCGGCCCCCATATGTCAGAGGGACCCCATTAATTTTTTTTCCCCTGCACATTTAAAACAGATAATAACCATTATGTTTGCAGGTCTAGATTAAAACTACAATAAGAAAATTCAGTTTTTTAATTTAAATATTTTTTTATAAAGTCTTCAGTGTCGCATGATTCTTCAGAAATCATTTTAATAGGATGATTCGATGCTCAAAAAAAACAAACAAACAAAAAAAAAACGTACTGACCCCAAATATATTACAAATGAATAAGTAAAATATATAAATAAAGTTTGGGGCCAGCAAGATTTTTCATGATTTTTTTTTTTTTTATATTATATAATAGATTTAATACTGCCAATGTTTTAAAAGAAGCCTCAGCAAGATTTGATCAAACATTCAGTAAAAATATATTGTAAAATCTCGTTGAAATAAAATGTATTTTTTAATCCAATGTTCCAGCTGTTAAACCCCTTTCACACCACGCTAACAATAAAGATATAGTTCTACAAATCATTCTCAATATTAAAGAATAGCAGCGTCCACACCACAACTGTAACGATAAAGGCACAGAGAAACGATATTTCATAGGATAGGATTCCAGAACTATTTTTGTAGCTTATGAACGATACAAACATTTATATAACATTTATATCAATCCTGTTCTCACGAACTTGAGAATTTAAAGCGGCAGACGCACTTGGGGTTAGAATACACAGACGATATCGTTTGCTGGTGTGAACGCAAATATAGTTATCGTTATAGTTATCGTGCTTGGTGTGAACAGGCCGTCTCCTACTCCAACTCCAGTCTTCAGTGTCACACGATCCTTCAAAAATCACATTATATATTATAAATGTCCTTACTGTCACTTACTGTCAGATTAATACATTCTTTATAAATAAATGCATTAATTATCTTAACTTTTGGGAATTGATCCAAGAGTTGCCCTATATTTTAGTTTCCACAAAAATGTTCAGCAGCAACATCAATAATAAATTTTTCTTGATCAGCATATTAAGAAAACACTGCCAAAAACTTTTCATAACAGAGATGCTGGACAAATGTTATTTGCTCCACTCATACACTGCTCTGCACTCTTGTCTGCTGAGATGGTCTCAGTGAAACGGCAGCGAATGATTATATTAACACAATACAAATAGTCCTTTGCGCTACCAGCTCTCCGTCGCTGAAGTTTTAAATCTGCCCAGCGCTGGACGGATGGGACAGACAGAGAGGCGATAAAGAAAGAAATACTCCCTGTTGAGCCGCTTTTGTTTGCCGTCGCTACGGAGACAGTAGTCCGAAAGGGGCACATTCTCCTACTCTTGGGTGGGGGGAGAATGACAATGAATCAAAGAACCGTGTGTGTGTGTGTGTGCGGAGCTCCTTAGCATTGCCACACACACACGGCAGAGCAGCAGTCAGTGCCCCGGTGTAAGCGTCTGGGCGTAGGGCGTCCCAGCAGGGAGCTCGCAGGAGCTTCAGTGTGGTAATCAGGCGCACTAATTAGATTAGAGGCCAGCTTGTGTACCGCGTGCGGCTCGTGTTCCAGCACACTGGCCCCGGACACTGAAAACCAGCGGGACACCTGGCAAATCTGTGGGCCTCTTCCTCTTTTTAAATTCATTTCTCTCCCACTCTCAGTCAGGAGAGAAATCCTTCACCTTCTAGCTCTTTTTCTTCACATTGTCATGACGGGGAAGAAAAGTGGTCTCATCCCATTCAGGCGATCTAATGGAGCTTTGGAGATGGATGGCTTTGCTGGCCTGTGCCGTGTTGCCTCATGGAAAATAGGGTTTAACTCGCCAGATTAAACAGGCACTTTAACATAGTCTCATTGTAGTGTGCATAGCTATTTATTTAATGTTATTATCACCATGATATATCAGGATTGTATGTTGCATAGTGCATCAGTGGAAAGTGTTGTAATCTAATTTAATTTAGACTTCTCTCTTTATGTATTTAAGAATGTTTCAGTGAAAATGTAGAATTTATTTTCATTATTCCTAATCAGTTTTTTGTCTTCACTTGTATCTCAACTTCCCTGCAATGTGACAAATTAATTTTTATATGCACATATTTCATTTTAATCAGTTATGAGCTTATATGCAGTATGCATAATAATTGAAAACGTTTAACAAAATTGGTTTAAAGTAATTTCGGATGGATATCATGTCATGATTTTAATAAATAGAAATGAGAACAGTAATTCACAATGAGAAAGGAAAATTAGATTAAAGTACTCATTGTAAAAACTAATGACAATTCAATGAGGCTTAAATTAATCCTGGAAAAAGAAATTCAAAATAGCGCTGATAATAAATAAAATATATATGCAGTGTATATAATAATAATTAGTCACACTTTTTTCTGACTAATCATGATTAGTCCCAACTAACTTGCACTGACTGATCTTAAAAGATCCACACCAGCAATGCTTTTTTTTGCAAAAAATTACTTAATGTCCTACAGTAATTGGCCTAATCCAGTTTTAGCCTATGCCCGGTCTATGAAACAATTTAAGTGAACTTAAAACAATCTTCATAAACCCTTCAGCAAGTAGGAAACATTGGAAATGAAGTTGGAATGAAGTTATCAAACACTGAATTCTAAATTAAATATAGTAATCCTTAAAGGAATCGTTCACCCCAAAATTTAAATTCTGTCATCATTTACTCACCCTTGGGTAGATTCAAACCTATATGACTCTCTTTGCTCCGAACGAAGATATTTTGAAGAAAGTTTGGTTACAAATGATAGTAAATGATCACAGAATTTACATTTTTGAGTGAGCTATTCCTTTAAAGCCACAAAAGTTACTGATTTTGTATTTTTTTCTTTGAGTAACAGACATCACATCAGCAGGCTTGTAAGGTTGGCTGCTATTATTTTAAGAGCTGCCGCTGCTGAATGTGACATGGATCTGACGCTGCAGATTCTATGTTACTGCTGCCGAGGAGAAACTCGAGAAATTTTCTCTCTACAGCTGTAACATGGGCAGAAACAAACACGTACAAGCAAAACCTTTCATTTGCCGAAGAAAAACCTCACCGGGAGTCTTTCTCAATACCTGGACGAATCTGGAAAGTGTTTGCCACCCGCATGGTGTATCTGTGGTTCAGGGCTGCATTCAGACAGGAATTGTGCCCGTTTGGCAGGGTTTGATGAAATCAGGGCCAGTGATCACAGCATTAAAGCGTCACGCAGAGAGAGTGGGAAAGATTTGATATATTACTGTAACACATTCTCAATATACACACACTTTATATGTGTTAAACAAACAGTGATGACATCACTTTTAATATATTTTCAGCACTAAGAATTTAGGTTTGTTTAAAGGTTATATATATATGTTCCAGCAATACAATATATACACAGTGCTTTGTGGTTGCTAATGTATTCTGTGAGGTTTAAAGATGTTGCTATGTAGTTGCTAACGTACAGCATTCTGTCTTGTTGCCAGGGTTCTGCTATGTGGTTGCTAACATATTCTTTGTGGTTGCCAGGACGTTGCTCAGTGTTGGGTAGATTACATAGAAATTGAAGTCTGTTACTTATTACAAATTACAGCACAAAAATGAAAACTGTATTTATATATATTCAGTAGTCTGGATTATCCATATTAGGTAGTCTGATTCTTTTTTTCAACAGTCTCACTTCAACTCGTCACATTTTGACGCTTAGTCTCAACCCTTTTGCGTCACTTTTTGAAGCTCAAGGTACCCTTTTTTTAGTCACTTTTCGACGTGAAGGGCCCTCCATTGTTTTCAGTTGTTTGGCTTGATGTAATGGTTTACATGAATATATAAATTATTTATTGGAGCACCAAACCCCTCCCCTCCCTTAAACCTACCCACCTCTGAATAATGTAAACACACACAGAGGCAAATGCAGTCACAGGGATTTATTGCACAGTAGTTAGTGATATTTAGCATGCCAAATATCTCACGAGTGTCTGTGATTCTCTCAGGTCGCGTCTTTGATAGTTCACACTGTGTGACTGTGATTTCCAACAGAGGACCCTTTGCCTCGAAAAGTGACTAAAAAGAGGTACCTTGAGCTTCAGAAAATGATGCAAAAAGGTCTTGACTAAGCGTCAAAATGTGTTGCTTTTTTGATTACATTTAGATTAGATAGATAGATCAATTGTAGCTGCCTGACTAGTGTATGCAATTACATAAAAACTCAAAGATAGCCCAAAGCCCCTCCCCTTTATATAGCTCGACCTCTTTCATTGTCTTCTTCTTGTAAGTTAAGGATGTAAATGTTTGATTGAATGTCTCATTTTAAAATCTTGATAAACTCGTGTACTATATTAATGAAAAAAATACGAATAGAAAAAACATTTTCCATTCATTGTAACAAGTGCATTAATCATTGCATTTTACATCATAAATGAAAATCACCAGTTCATCATAACATAATTCTCCCCTGGACAAGTTATTCAGCAGTGCTAACCACACATGAGCAGAAATCTGCAAACACCGCTAAAAGTCAAAGCGCTTGTTTTCAAGTATTTCAAAAGGCCCAACAGCACATTTTGAGTCAGTTTTCGGCTCGCTGCCGTCTCCCGCCATGGAGGAGCGAGAGCAGGTCAAGAGCGAGACCCAGAGCAGGATTCTCACGCCGGCCGGGCTCAGATAGCTCATGAGCTCCAAACACATCCGCCATTCTTCTGGCACCTTCTCTGTGGCTGGGATGATAAACAGCAGCCCCCCTCCTCTCTGAGCCGCGCTACCCTCCGCACACCCTTCTTTTCTTTTTATCTCTTGTTATTTGGATGGCGAAGCGGGCTCCAGCCCAGAGAAACACAGGCGATGAATGGCGGGCCTGTGGGAGTGCGTTCTCTCAAATTGGGTGCAATTTGCTCACAGCCTCCCCCCCTGCTGCTCAATTGGGACATTCCTTTCAGCGGTCGGGGCGATCCTTGCCTCCTTCTCTAAAGAGAGTGTTCACATTCAAGAGCGAAAAGAAAGAGCGCTAGGAAAGAAAGAGCACTTCCTGTGTCATTTTCACACAATGCTGTAATGGCATATTTCTTAAACATGACGTGCCACTGGTTCATGGGTTACTGGCCGTAGGGTGTGTGTGTGAGCGTTTCAGGGCGGCACAGCCATGCCCCGCCGTTACTCACCAGGTCTGTGCTAAATGTGTAATAGAGGTGGTTTTTTTCTCCCTCTGGGCGTCCTCCCCGTGTGAAACCACTTCACGTCAAGTACAGATTAGCTCGCAATCTGCGAGTCTGATGATAGTTAAAATGGTGGGACCCGCGGGGATCTCTGCGTTTGTTAGCGGTTACCACATGGACTGGACCTTAACATCTGATCTCAGACCTTTTCCATTATCATCGTAGTTAGTGAACTGTGTCAAAAAGACAGAACACATAAAAAATCTGGATTTTTCTTTTCTTTCCTCAATGTAAACCTTTAGGTTTTAGGATTTTAAAGGGTTATTCAAATTATTATTGTTATTATTACAAATTATGAATTGTATGCTATATGAAATGCAATAAAAGACATTTACAATGTTTTAGTATATGAGCTCATATGTATGTTTGCATAAAATGTTTAATGTATTTTAGGCTAGGTTTTAACGTCTTTTTTTTTTTTTTTACATTTTATTTAAAGGTTAATTAAAACAATAGCTTTTACATAAAAATAAAGAATTAAAATAAATTAATTACATTAAAATTTAATTCATTACAAATGCTTATAAAATTGTTTAAACAATGTTTTTAACAAATGTTTAAAATAGTTGAAATAGCTAAAATATAATAATAGATCATTTTCTGCCATTGCTGTCTAGGAGAAAAAAGTTACTGATATTTCAGTTGTGCTTTTTTTCTTTTCTATGGGTGGTGCTCAGATAAATGTCTTAAAGTAAAAAAAAAAGCCTGAAGTTTCACACAAAAGATAATGAAGAGAACGGAATGGGTTGGTCTCTGATTTTCCGTGTTATCAGTATCAGGAGATGGAGAAGGAAGAGGTTTCTATGGCAACTTACATTGTGGTTATTTTAATGGTTGAAAGAGAAGTCTTTTAATAATTCAATAATAATGTTAATTAAGAAACTAAAAACAGTAGTAACAATAATGTTAATTATATATTAATACATATGAATTAATATTATAATAAATATTAATTAAATACAATCCTATTATTAACAACAAAATAAATATTATATATATATATATATATATATATATAATATTAGTGCTGTCAAATTATTAATTGTATCCAAAAAGGTTTTATTTACATAATATATTTGTATATTGTTTATATTTATTAACAAAAAATTGCATGTATATGTTTATAAAAAATATGTTGCGTTAATATATTACATATATTTCTTTCTAATATAATTTTTAAGAATATGAATATGTAAATGTAAATATTTTCAAAATATATACTGAATGTGTTATACATTTATAATAAATATACACAGTACACATATAATGTAAACAAAAACCTTTATTTTGGATGCGATTAATCGCAATTAATCATTTGACAACACTAATATATGTATATTTATAATTTAATATAATTATTAATAATTTAATAATATAATAATATTTAATAATATAATTATAATTTAATATATAACACACACACACACACACATCTATATCTTTCCTGCTCTAACATCTTTTAATCTGACTGTTGTTTCCGCAGCTGTCCAGGTTCACGTGCTTAAAGGAGATAAGGCGGGTGAATGGTGGAAATTCACTATCAACATCATCTCGGTCTATAAGCAGGGCGAACATCGCATTCGCAGAGGAGACCAGCTCCTGTGGGTGCGCGCTAAAGACGTGGCCTGCAAATGCCCCAAAATCAAAGCGGGCCGGAAGTACCTGCTGATGGGGTCTGACGAAGAGGACTCCCGCGGTCAGAGCGGGGTGGTGGCAGACAAGGGCAGCCTGCTCATCCCATGGAAGGACCTGTGGGCCCGTCGGCTCAGGAAATTCCAGCAGCGTGACAAGAGGGGCAAGTGCTAGAGAAACACAGAGGAAAAACAAATAGATAGAAAGAGAAAATAATGTCCCGAGCAGCGTCGGCGCAGATTGATTGACGATTGATCAGAACTGTGGTGAAGGACAACCAGTTGTGCAGTTTTGCCTTCCGTTGTTTAGCATTTTTTTGTTTCCCATCAAGATTTTATTTTTTCATATCTTCAATTTTGCAGAATTTGCACCTTCTATTACGTATACGTATATGTAAAGTCGTTTATGTGTGATCCTTTCTGGTCTCTTCATGATTTCTGTCTTTTTCCACAAAATATAAAAAAGAAACAAGCTACTGAGTCAGTTTACCTACGTGAACGATTTTCTTCAGAAGAAGGTTGTTGGCGGTCAACGTTTCAAAGAACAAACAGTGGGGTCCAAAACTCTGGGGTCAAGCTAGCAGTGTTTCCATACAACTATTTTTATGCACATTTTGGAATATTGCATAAAAAAAAAAAAAGATGCATAATTTCTAAAAATGCACATAAACTACAATGAAAACACTTTTGGGCCCCACTGTAAACAGACTTAAACAGATAGAAGTTGTGTGATTATGATAGAATCATAAAAAAGAAAAAGGATATATTAAGCCGATACTTGCCAAAATTACACATATCATCCTTTACATTCCTTTCTGTCAGATATAGCATCTTTTGACAATACCTCACTGTTGCTGTTCAGAAGAATTGTGATTGGTTCAAAACGGCATGACATCTTATGACATCATAATGTTTATTTGCTATGCCGACACATTTGGCCTTTGATATTAACTGTGGTGATGTCTAAAGTGTGAACTCTACTTTTTGTTCCATAACGAGCTGTAGTTTGAGTTTAGTTATAAAAATAGAATATTATTTTAACCACTTTATGAATTTTGTGTTTTTTTCTGTATTGAACAAGTTCCCTTTAAATGTTAAAAAAATGTAATTCACAATTATAATAAGCATAATCTTATTATATTTACAAAGACTTCCCAGATGTGGCAATCAAAACATCATTAAGAGTGAAAAATCACATCTGACATTTTTGTGAAATTATAATATTCTAGATACTACATTTGAGATATTCTGTATATCATTGCTAAGGTTTAGAGATAAAGTGATGGAGGATATAAGAAAAAAAACAGTGTACACAAGCCTGAATGGTCTGTATTTCCCAGTGTATGCAAACGCAAGGTTTCGTCCACCAAAATAAATCAGACAAAAAATGGCTCTCATTATCTAGAGAAACAAACAATGTTCTGTGTTATCACTTATGGGGTACCTTTCTTTGTTCTGGTACTTTTCTAAGGTGATATGCTCTACTGTTTTTGTATAGTTGTATAGTTTTTTTTTTTTTTGTACAATATTTAGTAGATTATATTCTCATGCAATTAACCATTTTTTTATGCCATGAACTTGATATTCTGAATTTCTTTTTTTTTTTTTCTTAGTTAACGTGTTGATAGTGTAGTGAGATTGTTGTACTATGTCTCTGTGACAGGAAAATGCGCGCACACACACACACACACACACACACACACACACATGTTGGTTTTTGTGATTTATGGGGTCTCTCCATAAGTGTAATTGTTTTTATACTGTACAAACTGTATGTGTTATTGTCCTACACTGACCCTACACTTAAACCTAGCCCCTTACAGGACACTGTGCATTTTTAGATTTTCAAAAAAAACACCATTTAGTATGTTTTTTAAGACTTTTGAATTAGGGGGACACTGAAAATGTCCTCATAAAACACCTACATATTGTAATACCTATGTCATACCCATTTCATTACATATTTTGTGTCCTCATAAACCACATAAACCTGCACCCACACACACACACCTTAACATTCAGTCACTGTCCAGCTCTGAAACTCTGACAGTGCTTATGAACTGAAAGTCAGTGGCTATGGTTTATTAAAACTCACAAATGGTCTAGTTCTTTGGAAAAACTCTGACCTCACAAGTAGACTTTGACAGTTTTCCAGATATTTTGGAAAATGACTCTGAACAGTTTTTATTTGTTTGGAAGACATTTACAATGTTCATGGTCCTCCTGTATATGATGTTTTATTGTGTACTTTGCAAAAGCTGTGTATTGTCTCGTAATGCATACTAATATATTATGATTCTCATAAATGAACATATTTAATGATACATGAACTCACATGGCTGTGTGTTTATTTTTGGTCCCAAATATGATCTTTTAAAATATTCTTAAAAATTGTTACATTTCTATTACTAAATGTTATTTTTAGGGGGGAAAACTGCAACATGTATACTAATAATATAATTTCTATCAATTGTAGCCTATTGTGTGCACAATCGTTAAAAAAAAAGTCCATAAATAGTAGCTAAGATGTATTGTTTTATTGTATATATTAACAAATGCTTTCAGTTTTACAGCTTATGTGCCTGTAACATTGTTCATATGAATGGACATAGTTATAAATACAGTAACTTTAATTATATAATATGTACACATGTGATTTATTTAATTTATCATTTACTTTTAAAAGTTATTACTATTACATTTATGAAATTTATTTTATGTTTGATCTTCAACAGTACAAACTAAATCACTAACAATGCTTGATCAGAAAAGGAAAAATTCTGAATAGCAAAATATATAAAAATCGAAACTGCACAATGGCAGCTGCCAGAACAGTAAGCCAAGTTAAACAACCAAATAACGTCAACTGCTGCATAAATGGGCCTCTTAAATGTGAAGCAAATAGTTAGTGTGAACGATAAATGTCACACGCAGGTAAAATACAGTCCTGTTTTTGTGACAAAACCCAGCAGCAGACGCGATAAGCTGCGACATCATTTACTTTGGCTCTCTGGACCTCAATAAAGAGAAGGGTTTAGAAGAATTACGTCTTCCACGTAAATGTCAAGGTGTGTGTGTGTTTTATCGTTACAACTAACCTATCAAACAGGTAAAGCACAGCCCTTGGGAGCTCTCATTGAAAACCTCAAATTTTTAAGTTAACTTCCATCAGAAATCTTCTACATGGAGGAACCAAAACACTTTGGCAAGTATGAAGTATAGCTGCCATTTTCAGGACCAGCAATATTAGAGGAGACAATTACAGTTTAAACATATGACTATGAACGTGTAAATGTCCAATAATTGAGGGTGATATTGTAAGGGAAGAACCGGCTAAATGCAAACTCCCCGGCCTGCTCTCAAAACATTTATCTTAGACACACTCCCACCATTGTGTCTCTGTTAACAGCCATCAGGCACCTCCTAAAACAACGGCTTCCGGAATGTCTGCAAGTGTGTGGAGGGCTGGAAAGGTCAAGTTCAGATCACCCCAAGACAGGACAACTACCAAAGGCCGTATTCTGCTCTCAGAGCATGGTGGTTGTACTGGAAGGACGGATTAATGCTGTTTGTCAGGTTTCTCAGCCTCAGCTTTAGAGGGAAATGACGCCATGAGGAATATCATATAGCTCCTTGCGATCAGTCAACATTGCTCTTTTATATGACTCTCAAACGTTTAGTTTAGTGTTTGCAATCTCACAAATTCAATTCTCCATTCCAGTAAACAATCCGATCTCTCTTATTTCTTTTTTTTTTTTAGGTTCTTAAACTGAGAAATCAAAATTCCATAGTTCTTTTAACATATAAGAGGTAATTGTACTAAAAACGTCTGAAACGTCTAAAAACAGCTTATACTGAGGCCAGTCTGCCAAAACAACAGCTTGAGAAAGCAACTTTATGCTGATGTAATAGTGAGGATAAACACCGCCTCCACAGAAGAAGATCACTGCCTGCTTAGCTCCGCCCACTGGAGTTTAGTGAGATGAGATGAGGAGAGAAAAGCACTACAGGACCACCTGACTTAACAACAACAACAATGATCCTAATTCTGGAAAGTTATTCTTTATTCTCTTTATATCTGAATGTACAGTATAGAGCATTTTTTATTTTATTTGTTTCAGTACATTTCACTGCAGATTCTTTGGCAATTCAGTCACAGTTTCAGCACATGTTTTGCAAACAGACTTTTTATACAACGTGTGAGTAGTAACTGTTTTCATTCCTAAGCCTATTCATAAATTACAGAAAGCAATCAAAAAATGCTCCTTTGATAATCGCTGGAGCTGTCAATCAAACAGCATGAGTTATATTCAGTCTCCGCTGCACAATGAATTTCTTTTTTATATCATGTTTGCACATGAGAGCATTTGTGAGTGAAGTGAAGAACACAAGCTGCAATGATTCAACAGTCATCGGCTACAGTGCTCATTGCTGTAACCTTTCATGCAACGGGAGTATCTAAATAGAATGCTACAATCCAAAACTTTTCATGGTTGCTCTCAGCTGTAACAGTAAAAACATGTTTTTGAGAGAGCTCCACATGTAATATTTATTTTATACGTGAGGATGCCAATGGTAGCAAGATGTGTTTAACAGTTAAATGAAATAATCACATTTAAAAACACAACACAGCACGGCATTCAACATTTTATTCTATTTTTTAATAAAAGAACAGCAAGTAATATTTTTTGTTGTTATTTAATTCATTTTCATGACAGACAGAAGCAGTATTAAGCTGCTGTTACTTTAAGACCTATTGCACAGAACTAATAAATCTAAAATATCTGATATCTCTTTAAAGAATTCAATGAATCTATAACTGATGAAATTAATCAGATTCGCAAAGCATTCAAAGAAACGTGTGAACCAGGTCAGACATACAGATTTCTTTAATAAAAACTGTAATATTATGTTTTAGAATGTGGCGAAGTGTAAGTAAAAGGTTTCTAAAATATGGACACAGATGCTTGTGCTAATAATTACAGTAACAGTAAATTATTGCTTTACTGTCAACACGCTGATGTATCATTTACTTCCAATTTTCCTCAGATTAATAATTAAGCATTGTCAGTAAAAATTAAACCACTTCTTGCTAATGATAGCTTTTTCTAAAAACAAAAGATTTGTATGCAAAGTGGAATTTAAGATAATTTTCTATGTTTTGCACCTTAAACCTACTAATATTATTATTATTATTTAACTTGCTTAATAATTTATTCAGTAAAATCCCAGATTACCCTAATTTGCCCCAACACACAGACAGAAGGCCACCAACCCTAATTAAAGTCCAAACATGCATGAGGTCGCATGCGGCCGTGTTCCTGTTTAAGAACCAAACCAAACAGGCGTGATGCTTTTCTGGTGTCTTGTCTCGTGAGCATCAGGGATCAACGTTTTCTTGTTGCCAGTTTGGAAACAAAGTAAATACACATTGAGCATGTGCACTTCCCAGTTTTCCTTCTCCCACCCCTCTAATTCTTCCCGTCTCTCGCTCTCTCTGCTCCCTCATGGTTTTTACAGAATGGCCCAAAGCCCTTGAGAATTGCTCCATGAGAAAAAAATGCCCAGGCGCCTTAATGGAGTCCAAATCAGAGCAGGATTCAAAGAGGTGCTCAATATCAAGCGCTTCACCCAGTCACACACACACACACACAAAATAGGGGCCCAAGTGTTTGACACCTACGCCCTTGGCATTTCTCTCTGTCCTTTTCCCTTATTCCTTTCACTCATTCTCTCCATTTCCCCCTCTCTTTCAGTGCTAATTTCTGGCTTACGAGACACGGGCACAAAGCCGCCTCTTATGTGCATAAGAGTGGCTGGGATTCCTCACCACGCACAGGAATGTGAGGTTGGGTTGCTTTTATCTCATTAACATTTTCATACAGGATTAAAGCACTTGGCCTTCAGGACCTGTATGTTATATATGTCAGCCATTCTCTGGGATATATAGGTATACTCTCATCGGCTGCAAGTAAACAACCAAAAAGACAATTCACTAATGCTTGAGCACTCTTAATTTTCATTCACATGCTTTCAAGAAAGGGCAAAGGCAGGTGTGAACACGATGCTCTTGTTTCGTTGCTGGGACGACAGCTAAGTTGGGTTCTTCACATTTCAGGGCAAAAAACATTAGAAACACTATGTATACTTTAGGAATTAGAAGATTTTACATTGAGTCATTTCCATCTTACCGGAAGTTTTTTTTTTTTTTTTATAGTCATGTGTAACTGAATTTTTTCACAGTTCCCTATACTAAGAAATAATTCAATTACTATGGTAAAAAGTCAGAAATTATGAGATGTCTCAGACATGATAATAAATCATGTCAATCATTAGTTAAGCATTTATTAAATATTCAATTAATCCTTTAAAAAGCATTGTTCCAACATTAATAGCCATTATTAAGCAGTTTAAAAATACATTTATCCTTAAGTATATCTATAATAATGTTTAACAATTGTATTTTCATATTTAAAAAAAATATTATTATTATGTAGGAGTTGTTAGTGGATTATAAGGTCATTAAAGTGTAGGTAAATGATTAATAAGCTATTTAAATGTACATATATGCCATCCTGAGCTGGACTGGCACATCAGCTGATCGTGACAATATATCTCATTATTAAGACATATAATAGACACATAACGCTTATAACACATATTTCTTCTGTAATTCAGGATTAAGTCAGGTAGTTATAAAAAATTGAGTATAGTTGCTGTCTATTTTTGGTAGATCATCTAAAGTGAGGACTATTTAACATGAGATAAGATTTGAAGGATCATTTATCATACAGAACACAGACATTTTTGCAGAAAAATGCCCAAAAAAAGTAAACTGTACAACTCTACACTTGATAAAAAAGTAAAAAAAAATGTCTGAGTTCTCTGTTCCTAATAGAACAAAACTAAGGTATAGTTTTGGTAAAATGTATTCAAATATTTGAAGAAAACATGCATCGTATGCTGCAATTTTTTTAAATCAGTATTTTGTCTTGTTTTTTTTTTCAGTAAAATATTCTTAAAGCATGTTTACTCCAGTCTTCAGTGTCACATGATCCTTCAGAAATCATTCCAATATGATGATTTATTGCCACCTGTGAAACTCTTTTCAGGATCTTTGATAAATAATAAGTTAAAAAGAAGAAAAGTGTTTGTTACAATATACACTGCTATTCAAAGCTTTGGGGTCAGTTCTGGCTGGTTGTTAGGGTTTTTCTTAGCCCAATATGCTCTAAGACTCAATATGGTAGTCTCCAGTTGAGGCTTGTGTCCATCCTTCAATGTAAGTGTATGAGATTCTTCACCTGATTTATCATCCACTTCAGTCTCCTTCCACAAAAGCATCCCTGAGCATTTAACGTGTCATTCATGACTACAGCACATTAGTACTAGTGAGAGATCTCCACTAAGAGATCTTCAAAATATATAACCACTGACAAAAGCTAATCAATCAAACAAAATGTTTGACGAAGTGCAGCGCAGATCCCTAGAAGATAAAAACATTAACACACTGATTCATCGCACATTAAAGAACATCAGATCAGAATATTTCAAGAGTGATTTCTGTGAAAAAAGAGAGTCCACTGTCAAGCGTTGTTGGATTAACAGCCCAAAGGGAATACAGGGAGAAAGAGAAGGCCAAAAAAGTGCGGACAGAAAAACAACAGCACGGTGAGAGCATGGAATTTTCCATCCTTCACAAGCAATCCCAATTGACCCCCATTTCATCAGAATACATTAATATTCCTGAGTATTGGCAAAGCCCCGCGGCACTCACCAGCCGAACAAAGTACTCGCTGACTTTGACGTCTGGGATCTTCAAATAAACCCCAGCTGGGAGCCATGGGGACAGGGAAGTGGAATTAACTGCTATATTAGCTGACCTTCATCCTGTTGTTTCTCCAAACTTGCCTGGTGGGGGCCCCTCGCTCCACCGTAACCAGGGTCTCCCAACTCAACAATGTGGGCATTTCCCTTCGTGGCGGTACACAGGACTGTGAGGTTTACTGTGCAAACAAGACCCAGTTCTGCCAAAGGATTTCTCTCTGACATTCCTACATCATTCTTTCGGCTTTTCTCGCTCTGCTTTCTTCACCTCTGCCAGCGCTTCTGGATGATGGAGGGAGTGCAACTGGAGATCAAGCCTGGTTTGTTGCTGGTGAACTCATTTCGGTCAGCTCTGAGGGTGAGTCATATAGCATCATGCTTCTTTTCACCTGATGTTGGCCATCACATCAAAACCCGCGCTGTTCTCTCAGCGGGACTGACATCTAAAACTATGAATACTAAATCAGCACAGAGACTGAGAGTCGTCGCACGCAGCCATGAGAAGCTCGGTTTTCAGAATGAATTCAGAATGAAATCCTCCTCATGTGTTTAACACGATCAACCTCCTTCAACCTAACTAGCATTTACTGGCACATACAAACCTGTTAGCTTTTCCACAAACCTACAATTAACAAATCTAAATGTCAAAAAAAAATATATATATATAAATTTTATATATATATATATATATATATATATAATATATATATATAAATTTACAGT
>JAUYWG010000032.1:19045155-19057602 GCA_034779775.1 Enteromius afrohamiltoni
TTAAACTTTTGTTCCGTGATTTATGTTCTATTCTGAATAAAATATTGACATTTGCCATCTCCACATCATTGCATTCATTGCATTCACATTCATTGACTTCGCGTCTCAGAATAATGTTCCCAATGCAGAGACCGTCTGGAAATCCACATCAGACACACTGCAGTCAGCCTCGTCAGAATCTGCGTCAGTACTCGGTTCCAACACTAGATGGCAGAATCTCTCTGTCTTAAGCACGATGCAGTACCATTGTCACTCACTGAACAATCTACACATCACACCCACGGTCAATAAACCTGTTTGTGATTTTCAGTGCCATCTCCAGGGATACCGTAATATGTGTCTATTTTTACCCACTCTGTAGCATTATCTATTAAAATGGTTTGATGCGGTTAAAGATAAAAGCAATTATATTAAATTATATTAAATCTGCTCAAAGTGTCAGTATAGTTTTTCTGTTGATGAGTACAGAGTCAAGGAAGGTAAGAAAGCTGATCCTCAGAAAATGTAAAACGTGATTTCTGATTGCTTTGTTTGTTCATCCCTATACCAGCTCAACACAGCAATGGTGGCTCAAAGAGATTTGTTTACGTTGATTCAGTGTTATTTACCAGACGCTTTTACCCAAAGCAGCTAAGAAATGTTTGAGTTTTCTCACACCAGTATAAGATAAATGAACCCTTTACACGTTTGCACTTTAAGTTTAAAGGATTTCAAATGAATCCTGTAACAGTCAATTTATTAATAATAATCCATTTAAATCTTCCCCTCTGCTGCTGCCTTGTGACGCAAAAAGTAGCTTGTTTGTAAGAAACAAATCCATCATTATTTTAAAATTCAAACCATTTCATCCATCTACACAAGTCCTCTATCCATAATAATGCTTTTTCCAGTTATCCCGTCTGAATCAGTAGAGAAATGTGTACAGATCAAGCACAGTTTAGCCAAAACAATTCAGAGGTATTATTATTGATTGTGCAAAAGTGTTGTTTAAAGTTAAATGGATTTAACAATGGATTTACAAAGGCACATCTAATTTTTTTCGCAAGATGTTAATTGATATTTGATTAATTGAAGTGGTGTATGGATTCCTCATGGGTTTGGGCTCTCATGCTGATGGCACCCATTCACTCCAGAGGAGCCATTGATGAGCAAATGACATATTGCTACATTTAAAAATATGATTTAAGAACCGTCGGTAGCCTGTCATTTTCAGTAACCAGTTTTTTTTACGTAAATTGTTACAATGTTGTAGTGTGACCAGCTGGCTTTTGCTGTGATTCTCACAGGTTTTTAAAATTTCAGGGTCTGTGCTAAAAACACTTTCTGGAGTGATTTGCCACTGACTTGTGTCCAATTTGTAGATGTCAGAATCAGATACTTTTCCCTGTTCCATATCAAAGGGGCATCTGTTTCAATACTTGCCTAAAAATATCAGTGTAATGGTTTCCTGATGCTCATCTCCTCCGCAACAGAAGCAAGGGTGATGAAAACCTGCCTGACAGAAATATTATTAAAAAGTGTTCCCCCCCTCTCTCTTTTTTTCTTTGATTGCAGTTTCTTTCGGGGATATCGGGGAAACTGGGCTTTCAGAGTCTTGTTTTCAGGCCTGAAAAGATATTTGCATTGGACACTTGCAAAGGGCTTGTTTTTTCAGGCTTTTTCTACATTTGAAACTCTTATTATTTATTTAAGAAGTACAAGCACTGAGTGTTACTAATTTGCTAATTTGTCTGATTTAAGCATTGCTATTTGATGTGAACAACCCTTGAGAAATGCATGCATGTGCTTTTGATCCTGTGGTTCAGTGCGTTTGTAGTCTTTTGAGTGCATTTTAAACTTTAATGAGTCACATCGCACTGGTGAATATATCAGACTCTGAAGCAAAAATCCCACACATCTAAGTGAATCAGCCACAAATCCATCTGGAAAATCTGTTCTGTGTGTGTGACAGAGAGAGAAAGGCAGTACTGTGTGTGCTGCTGAATCACCTGAAAGTGTTGAATGAAACATGCATATATTTTCTATGTTTTACATATGAAATATATAGTTAGACGACATCGATTATGTATGAAATTTATTTTAAAGGCTGTTATTAATGCTTTTTACAAAAATGTCTTTTGACTGCAGGACTTAAAATCATCAATATGATAAAATCGCTGTTAGGGGTGGGTCAATAGCAAATGTTATATATTATATTATAGTGTATTATTTATGTTATATTATATTACTTATTTATATTTATTTTTTATATTATGTTTTGGTTTTATATGTAGCATCAGAGTAGTCCATTAGGCATATATATATATATATATATATATATATAATTATTTATAATATATATAAAAATATAAATTAATACATTTAAAGGGGTCATCCAGTGCCACATGCACTTTTAAAGCTGTTTGGACTGAAATGTGTGTTGGGAGTGTGTGTACACAACCAACCTACATTGATAAAGATCCACATAGGAGTTTTCTTTTAATTTAATAAAAATAAGTTGCCCCTTCTGAAATCAAGCCATTCTCAAATGTATGTCGGTGTGCCATCTCACTGACAGAGGCCGCTGATTGACAGCAGCGTGTCACACAGATTGAACTGGTGTCTTACCTCAGTCCTGCCTTGAGTGAGCCGCAGAGACAAGCAAGACTCCTAAGCAAGTGAGGTGTTTTGTTGTTGAATGTATTAATGAACATAGCAGTAGTTATTTACCCCCAAAATTTAAGTGACTAAAGACGCAAGGACATAAGGATTAACGGTATGTTTGATTCTGAAGGAAATGCACCCTTGATCAACCGAAATACGTTTATGTTCGCACAAATCATTCATGATCCAGTCTCACCTACAGTGACACTATAATGTCTTTTAATGAATCTTTGCAAATTACCTTTCCTGATAATGTGCTAATTAGCAAGTTTCCATATGAATACGGCTAAACAAAAATTCTCAGATTTCTCGGAAAAGAGGGGCGGGGTCAGCCGAGTTTGTGAAGATTTAAAGGGGAAGTACACAGAACGTGATTTCAAAAGGGCTGTTTTCTTTTTTCTTTTTTTTTTTTTACATTCTCTATTAAGTTTTTTACATTGGCACTCAACAATAACAAAAAAACTCTACAAATTTTTACAAACACACGCATATACATATATACACACATATATTAAATGTTTTAACAATTAAATGTAACATTGAGGTGTTTACATATGAAGAAAAGAAAAAAAAAAGTGGTGGGGGGAAGTTTGCATTAGGGTTCAATTACTGCTTTCTTGTTAAAATGATTAATTTAATGATTAAAGGCTTCCATGTAGCATAAAAATCTTCACTTTTCATTTTTAAGGAAAATCTGATCTTTTCAAGCTGCAGATAAAACATGACATTTTTAATCAATGTAGAGCATTGGGGTGAGTTTTTCTGTTTCCAGTTTAACAAAATCAATTTACGTTCTAACAGTATAACAAATCTAAGAATTATGATTTTTTGATAGCTCTGTATTATAACTACTAACACCAAAGACAGCTAAAATTGGGTCTGGGACCAGTTGTATTCCTAGCACCTCTGATATCAGCTGAAACACTGAAATCCAGTAATCACTAATCTTAGGGCAACACCAAAACATATGTCCCAGCGATGCTGGAGTTTGACCACACCTATCGCATAATGCTAAAACATCTTGGAAAGTTTTAGTTTAGACAAGTGAAGTTGGTGCAGGATCTTGAACTGTATTAGACTATGTCTAATGCAGATGGAAGAAGAATGAACTTGTTCCAAGATCAGCTTCCCATGCCATTTTTAGATGTTCTAATGAAACATCCAATTCTAGCTGAGATAATTTGTTATATATAATTAAAAATTCCTCCTTGTATGTATTCATACAAGGTATATATACAAATGTATTCTGTAAAAGTAATGTCTCCATTGGAGAAGTTTGCGGCTCATTTGGAAATGACGAAAAGTTATTTTGAACGAAACTGCGAGCCTGTAAATATTTTAAAAAATGTGTACTAGGTAGATTATATATCTGCTGTAACTCTTGAAATGTTGGGAAACACTTGTTAATAAACAAGTTTTGGAAGAATCGTATCCCTCTATTGGACCAAGAGCTGTTTCTGACAGGGTAAAATTTTTCTTTGAGAAAATATTTAAATAAACTATATTACAAACTTTCCATTATGACCCTAAAGAATCATATTAGCTTGGGGAAAATTCTCTTTCAATATTTTATTTTTTACTATTTGCTTATCAAAAAGTCCTAAAAAAGTTAAGCTAATTGTTTCCACAAAAATAATACATTTTAATAATATTGTACAATTTCACTGTTTGAATGTGTTTTGCATTAAATAAATGCAGGCTTTTGTGAAAAATGGAAATGGAAAACTCCAAAAAAGAGGTTGGTGGAATCCAGGTTAAATCACACATTGGTAGATAGGTCATTGGTGAACCGGTCATGACCTGCGTTTAAAGTGAGATCACAATGACAGATTATTTAATGTTCATTAACCGGTTTGGTGTGTTTGTGTCTTGTTGTTTCAACAGGTGTGGCAGTCAAAAACCAAACACAGATGGTCCAAAGCATTATCATGGAAGAGCCTTTGTTGTCCAGGCGTGGGTGAGGATTCTTGTTTTAAATAAAACTGAAATTAAATAATGAAAGTTACCCATGACACATATCCTGGAGTATATTTGGGCCCTGTGCATTAGTCACATGCATCTTCACAGTCAATAACACAGACTTTTTTAAAAACATAATTGCTTATCCATTAAGGACTTCTGTAATGTGTAACACTGCATATTTTCCTACTGTGGAACACAAAAGAAGAAAAACTAAAACACTAAACAGCATTGGAATCCATTGGCTTACACTGAATTGAGAAAAACAAACCAAATAAAAACCCTAAGACATTTCTCAAAATGTCTACTTTTATGTTTCACAGAAGAAAGTAAGTCATATATAGGTTTGAAATGATATTTGGCTAAATCTTCTCTTTAAGATAATCAAAGAATCCCCCTAGAGAGGTGGGATTCTTAAGATTTTATGTGTTTAATACGGTGGCTTAGAGAGCTTAACGCACTGAAAACTTAAGAAAACACATGGAAACAGAAAAAAAAACAACAACACATCTTAATCAGTTTGACAACACAGTTGCTGCAAATTCTCAAATGCAACACAGAAATGCGCTGCAAACACAGAAATATGCAGCAAACACACGGATGCACTGCAAACACAGAAACATGCAGCAAACACACACATATCTTAGTGGGGACATCGCATAGACTCAGAACAGGTGATCATAGAGCAGATCAGATCATAGATCAGGTGAATGATATTTTCTAACTTCCATCTCAACTTATCCCTAAACCTACACTTCATAGAAACATTTACATGACACTAGCTCTACATAAAATCTACTTTTGACTGATTTATAAGCCTTTTTATCTAGTGAGGACCAGCAAAATGTCCTCACTAGTGGGTTGTCTTGATCTTTCACTAAATAAGTGAGGACATTTGGTCCCTCACAAGTATAGTCAAACAAGTACACACTAACGTGCTGCAAACACAGAAACTCGCTGTGAACATACGAACGCGCTGCAAACACAGAAACTCTCTGTAGACACACGAATGTGCTGCAAACACATGAACGTGCTGCACACACACAAATGTGCTGCAAACACACACTGCAAACACAGAGACATGCTGCAAACACACGAACGTGCTGCAAACACACATGCTGCAAACACAGAAACGTGCTGCAAACACACGAAAGTACTGCAAACACAGAAACGTGCAGCAAACACACGAACGCGATGCAAACACAAAAACGTGCAGCAAACACACAAACTTGCTGCAAACACACTAATGTGCTACAAACAAGAACATGCTGCAAACACAGAAACTTGCTGCAGACACACGAATACGCTGAAAACACAGAAACATGCTACAAACACAGAAACGCGCTGCAGACACACGAACACACTGCAAATAGCGTGGACCACAGCGTAAATGTTTTAGGGGAACCTCAAAAAGTGACTAACCCATCTGGGACCTGATTGTGGCTTTTGGTCAGAGCAGAGGTGGTTGTCGAGGTTTTTTTCATTTATTTCAACAACCTGATCATACGATTCATTGGTCTTTTGGATATTATTAGACTTATCTGAGAGTCACATGCTTAAATGTAGAATGTTACTTTAATACTATGTTAGCTAGATTCTATGTTAATGCTATGTTAGCAAGTTCGTCAGTTTTTGAGGCCCCCCTGAAACATTTCCGCAGTTTCCACATTTTGAAGCTCGTTCGTGTGTTTGGTTTCATTGCGAGAATTTAGCAGCGCCTGTGTTGTCAAACTGATGAAGATGTTTTCATAATTTGTTGTTTTTTTCCTGTTTGCATGTGTTTTCAAGTTTGTAGCTCATTGAGCTCTCTTGGTCACCGTAGGTTTAATTATAATCATATATATTTTTTATGCTGAGTTCCTGTTGTAATATTAAGTTCTTTAAATTTCTGCATATGGGTGAAAACTAAAATAGATTATTACACAGTATTATGTTTATGTAATTGAAATATACATTTTTAAGAGTGTAATCATAATTACCATTATTTTATAGCAGTAGAAGTCTAAGGAGGGTGCTCTTGAGTAGCTATTAAAAATCATATTGCTCAGAGGTTGTTCTTTTTACATCTTTGAAGACTTAATGAAGATGTAAATTCATTCATTTAATTCAAGCACTGTCACTGTCTCAGATGTTTCACTTAAGACCACAGATGCTTATTATATGTTCACATGGAATAAGGGTACAGATCATTTGGTCCCAAACCAGTCTGATGAGAAATACATGCTGATATATGTAATATAGAGTACAGTTTTGAGATGATTTAAAATGAATAGGGTATTTTCTCAGGGGAAAATCTCTCTATTTGCTTTCCATTTAATCTATAGGAGAATCAATTGGGATATTAATTAGATCTAATCCAAATGTGTATACGTAGCCTAACTGCGTGAATGAGCATTTGTGTGTCTATGTGCTCTTGTGTGTGAAGGAAAGAGAGAGAGAGAGATCCACCCTCCACCCCCCACCCCCCTCTTGGATGGTTAGGTGCCTCAGTCTGAAGCCCGCGGATGAAGCTTGTGTGTACGCAGCGCTTGGTGTCTCACTGGTGGATGTAAATATCAGTTTATACGACAGCAGAACGCACAGACTGATTCATGAGCATCGCCTAAGGAACCGCTGTAGAGTAGCTCCAGACTGCAGGAGGATGCAAGGCGTAATTAACCATCCCTGAAACCATTTAAGGATCCTCAGACATTGATATCTTCATATGCACGTGAATCCTTTGCATTTGAACGGATTTCAGCGGGCGGACACACACGCTGCGCTGTGCGTCTTAACGCAGGACTGCTCTTTTGGACCAGTGCCACGGTTGCCTGTCTCAGTCCGTTCACCCAACCACACCTACCCGTTATACCCTCACCGAATTACAGCAGCGGCGTCCGCACAGTGGATCCCGACAGATACCGTCGTGAAAAGGAACATTGTGTTTGCGTTAGCGGGTGGAAGAACGCGGATCCACTGCGCTATAAACGCCCGGTGCGCGCCGGACCCGCTCAAAGACGCCCGGGTCGGACTGATATGTCAGACCGGTGCGCGTGATCGCTTTGGAGCAGAGGCAGGTGAAATTATCAGCTTTGTCCCGCATCCTGCGCCAAGAAGGAACGCATCACCTTGAGGCTTTAAACGCAACCGACATTCAACTTACCAGGTGAGCAGCTCAGTTATATTTACGATTGATTTAATGCACATTAGAGCCAGAAATTAACTTTTTTATTATTAGGTAAATTAATTACTGTGGCATTTTCTCAGGTTTTGAATTGCTTATTTTATCACAAACACTTCATTTAAGCTCTGCGGAGGCGCTGAAATGGTAATTATTGGCCTAAAAGATTAGGAATGGTCGAAAAACATAAAAACAAAAAAATTACAGATTTTTGCTATAAATATATGGAGTTTTTTTGCCCTAAACCCTTGTTAATTTCTGACCATGATGTACATTTCATCTTGTAGAAGGTTCAAGTCAATACATCCACCCTAGTCAAAAAATCCTGGGGGAATTTATGAAATAGCATTAACGTTTGGAACCAACCTTAATGGGATCCAGTAAAAATCATTTCAGAATCAAATACAACTGGATAAACTAAAATTCCTCCAGGTTTTTTGGGGAATTAAATGTGTCTGCTGTATATGGGAGATCTAATTATTGTAATGGAATAATGTATTGCTGTTGGGTGGTTAAAAGAAATTACAAGGAAGCTGAGAGTTTGTGAAAAAATTGCCTTTTGATGAAGACATTGGTTCTACCGGTGATGTAAAAGTCCTGTTAGGAAGCATGGGTTTCTAAAAGACTAAAAGAATATATAGACCATAGTGAAGGAGAAATATACTGGATATATTTGGAATTGGAACATGAAACCATTCCTAATAAGATCCTACAGGGTTTCCATGTTTTTTTTTTTCAAAAAAAGTCATATTGGATAATGTGTAATCTTTTTAGAGCTTTATATGTCTCGTACTGAATTGATGTTTTACTGCTTTACATTTAAAGGACATTATTTGTCTGAAAGATTTAGTTTTTGTTTGTGTGATGTTTCGTTTTGTAAGAAAGTTACAATTGCTTTTAAATCATGATGTGGAATTCTGTTTGCATCCCTTTAGGAATTTTACCAGGTGTAGCTGGTTGATAAGGCTCTTTTTCATCTCATTCTGGGCTTGTTGGCTCTCAGTAGTATGTCTCATAGGTCATGCATGCACAATCCATATCTTGCAAAACTGTTTAGTTTGTAATTCTCTCACGTGCGGGGTGAGCGATCTGATGTGGTGTGGCTTTCATTGGTTCATCGTTCTATTGTTGTGAATGCATGCACACTCCAGACCCGCTGATGCTTCATAATTCTGCGGCTCTTGCTGGTAATAAACAAACCTCTTCAGTGCCAGGCTTATGTAAAGCACGTTCCGCATGTCAACAGTGTTTCTGAAGACAATGCTTTCATATATTGGCTTGGAGGATAGGGGATCGTTTCACCACGTGCTTTGGGAGATACATGCATGACTGAAATGCAATCACCACCTCAGTTTGACTTTTGTCCTTTGTGTTCTATGTGTGATGATTGCTGGGTTTGTTGATCTAGTAGTTTTTCATAATTTATAAGCTTAGTTAAAAGGAACTGCTTCCCTTGCTTCCAATGAAAACCAGCCATTTTTTTAAGTTAAATGTAACTAGGAACAAACCTAAAATGCTTTTATGGTGGTAGCATAGTACAGTGAAGCTGTCATAAGGTAAAACCATGGTATACACTGGAAATGTATGACTACTCTCATACAAGCAGCTTTCATCTTTTTAATGGATTTGTTAAAATTATGTCAAGTTAACACATTTTGCAATGTGCTAACAAAAAAGATCAGTCCACATTAGTTAATACTAAATAAAATATAATTTATTTTTATTTTTTATTTTATCCTAGACAACACACATTAGTTATAAATGCTAATATGTAAAATGGGCCAGAGATGTAGTTGAATGTAGTAAATTGGCTAATTTCATCCATAGTCCTTAGACAGGTTGATTAGAAATCATAAATTGATGATAAACAATACTTTTCCTGCAATTATTAGTGACATTTTTTTGCATTTACTAATACAGATTTAACATTTCAAGTTATAAATGAACAACAATAAGCAATAGTTCTAAATTAAAAATGAATGTTAATAAGATAAAAAAGGTTATAAAATTTTTCCATTCAGTATTAGTTTATGCATTTAAACATTACAATAAATCATTGTTACGACCCGTAATCATTTTAAGGCTCTATGTGAACTAAGAAAGAAAGTATTCACTCCATGACACTGGTAGAACATATAAGAGTCAAAATTATGTAATATTTACAATATAGTAGCAGTTGTGTTTCCAATGTGTGTGTGTGATATTAACAATATTATTAACAATATAAATACAATAGGTATTTTACAAAAATATTATTATTATTAATTGTTAAAAGTTTAAAAGACTAAACCAGCAATATTCCGATGCTGGCTGAAAGGACAAACAGGATCTAAAAGAAAACTGTCACATCTCTTCATGAGGCAGTATCTTCCTGAGAAAGACAGAATTGTTCCACAACAAGGTTTTGTAAAAACTAGCTGGCCTGTAACTGCCTGTTGTTTTTCTTTTTGTTGACACATTGTCTTTGCCCTCTTAGGCACTGCATGATTTATTGATATTATTTATTTATTTTTACCCATAGGTTTCATGACTTTGAAAAATAAATCATATGTAAGGACAGTCTGTAGACGTGCAGGGGAGAACAGAATGTTTAGATAGATGATAACATCTACAGATAACAGTGGAAACTGAATACAGAGCACATACAGTAAATAACAACTAGTTTTGTGCATTTAGTTGCTTGTCTGTGCAAAACTCTCTGCCATGATGCTGAAGTGTTCTGGGTGCTTGCCAAGATGTTGATATACAGTTATGAAATTTGTGTCCCAAATGAAGCACTATACACTATGCACAGTGTGCCAATATCTCATAAAATCATAACTTCGATCACATAAAAAAAGAAATAGCACACCACTTAAAGCAAAACGAAGGGCTGTATGATAATGATTAAATTAACAACACAATTATTTTGCTCAAAATTATTATTAATCGCATTGTTAATAATTATTAATTTTTCATTTAAATATTTATTTTACATTTGATTAGAATTATTGCACTTTTATGTAACACAAATTAAGAAAACAGGGTTTATTTTACCTTATTGATTTTCATGGTTATTATATTTATCATGGACATCTCAAAAGCTAAAATTTCTAATATTACACATTAATTCAAAATCATGTTAATGCATTCATATTAAAAAACTAAAAAAATGTTTTTGCACTTATGCAACATTTTATGCAACTGTATATTTATTCAGCAGCTACATTCGCAAACCATATATTTGAGAGTTCTGTTTGTGTATATCGCAAAATTTGCTGATTATTTTGCATAAATAAGAGAAAAGCCGATATCAACAACACAATTAACTGTGATTAATTGTGCAGCATTAATTGGTATCATTTATATAATAATGCATGAAAAGTTTAATACTTAAATCACTAACCCAATGGATGACCAGTAATTCCTTCTAACAAGTAATACTCATGTAATTCTATAGTGATGAGTAGAATGTACAACAGATATATTTTTGCATTCCCATTTGTCCCAATAGAAACAGAAAATATATCAGAAGCCATATTTTAATGACTATTCAAAATAGAAAAAAAACACAAAAAAAGAATTTGGATGTAGTCTATATATAATTTTCAATTAATCAAATCCAATTACATATTAGTTTTTTTGCCGTTTGCAAGATATTTTGTTAGAGTGATTGTTATTCATAAAACTCTAAACAAGATTTTCAGACCGAAAGCCTCCTTTTCCAAGATCAGCTGGCTGCAGTCTGCAGCCAGCAGACAGCCTGAATGTGTGTGTGTGTGCTTTTTATATATGTGTGTGTGCAAAAGAGGGACATAAAGATACACGGATTGAGCCAGAATTGCTTGAGAAGGATTGATAGAGCATTTGTGTGCGAGTTGTGTCAGTATCTATGTGTTTGTTGGACAGAAAGGGAGGGTAAACAGAGCAGGTCTCGATGTGTGTGAGAGAGTAAGACACACAAACTCGCACACACATAGAAAGTGAGACAGGGCTTGACTCTCTCCGACTGACTGGCTGTGAATAGCCCCCCTGTTATCTCTGCAGTGCACACAGACAGCAGCGCAGCACGCCAGCCAGGCAGGTGCTGTACAAAAATAGCAGGTGTCTGTTCGGTTAATACACATCGTCCCCCCTTTCTGGCTCTCCCAGGGGCCCAAGCACCCATCACTGGGGTTCAGCATCGTTGAGGAGGCCCACCTTCTCCACAAGCTTGAGTGACCAAGGGTGATGTCTCGCTGTTGTCCGCAACTTGTTGCATGTGACGACCGGCCTTGTCCCCTTTCGTGGTCCGCGGACCAAAGGATTGCTCTCGTCTTTTCAACAATAAGGGAGGATTTAGAGCTTGAGGTGTTATTGGGATGTGTGTGCATCTGTGTTTGTGGGTGTGTAACTCATTCGGAGGGTTATTTTTATTGCTCAAGCATTGCTCTTTCATCGCTCAGGAGATTTAATTGAGTTCTCAGTTATATGTTGTTTAGCTTTCAAATAGCTTTCACAAATTAGATGAAAATTAATGAAAGCTAAAAGCAGACAAATTAAATGCACTGTAATATTAACTGAGGTAGTATAGCTCAGATCATTTAATTTGAGTTTTAATTGTTTTAAATGTTTTGAAAGTTTAAAGTTTAACCTATTTGAAGCTTAATTCTTATAATAAATAAATAAAAATAAAATAATAAATAATAATAATAATAATAAATATA
>JAUYWG010000032.1:19057702-19070093 GCA_034779775.1 Enteromius afrohamiltoni
GTATTTCTGCAAAATTACGTTGAAAAAATTGGTCTGGATAGGATGTTCACTCAGAAGTTGCTAGTAAAAAAATACATTGTTTTAAACAAAACATTTTGATTATTAAGCATGTTTTACTGGACTGTAAAGTTTTCAAAGCAAATTTTTATGGAAGTGCTGACAAACGATTAATCGTGATTAATTGCATACAAAATAAAAGTTTTATTTGCATAATATGTGTTCTATGTATATTTATTATGTATATAATATATACAGTGTATATTTGGAAAATATTGACATGCATTTACATCTATATTCATATAATTCATACTATAAATGAATATATTTCATATATGTACATAACATATTTTTCTTAAATATATACATGCGTGTGTGTATAGATGTATGCATTTGCTTTTAGACATTTTTCAATTTTTTTTTTCATGCCACAAAAACAGTGCCTACCAGGTGAACTAGCTAGCAAGTTTACTATGTCAAAAAAGCCATACATATGGAGTTTATATGAAACAAACATCAAAACGTATTACACAGAAATTAAAAATGGTGTAGGATTTTTACTTCCAAACAATTTGCTTTTAAATTTCGCAATTAATTAACTGTTTCCGCACCAGCGATTTTTTTTTTTTAAAGTACTGCATTTTCAAGTCTGTAAAGGCATCTCCGTCACAGTCCAGCCTACGTTGTTACAATCAGATTCAAAATGGTCAAAACACGTGATGCATTAACTACATATATGATCTATATTGTTTTTGATTCTTCCGTTTATGACGATCGTCATGTTTTTCACAATTTAGTGGTATTAGCAATGCCGACCCACTCCCCAGACATACGAGTATATATGGGGTGGCGTGCAACCACTCAGTCAGCTTTCGGCTTCAGAGCCTCGCCTACCAGAAAAAGAGTTCCTGCAAAGTTCTCTCTCTCCAGTTGACTGTGACTGTAACAGGAGAGCTGTCAGCGGTGTCCTGCAGGCTAACTGTCTTTTTAAAGACAACCACCAGCCTTTGCATTTCAGCAAGACCTGTCACTGAGTGCACAGTTGTGCCGAGAAGGTCCTCCCTGGGCAAACCGGGACCGAAAAAGAGCATGCCTGGCAGACATACTCTCATTATGTCTGTCTGGCCGTGCGCTTCTTGATGCGGTAGTTTCCTCACCTCTTTGGACGGCCACGATCACTGCCACACATGTCTGGGCCAAGAGCACGCTGAGGCAGTGTTCATGGATGGTTCATGTGTTCTTTTGCGAAGACATCCGCGAGACGGCTCCCCTAGCAACCAGGCTGGGACCCTGGTTACAGCTTCCCAGCCCCTCGCGGTGATTGATTCGGATGGTACGCCTAGGCTATGCTATTCAGTTCGCCAGATGCCCGCCCAGGGGCCCAGAGGCGTCCTTTTCACCACTGTCCACTCGGACATGATGCTGCTGTCCTGTGTGCGGAGGTTGCAGTCCTACTGGCAACTCATTCGTGCAGCCGATCAGCTCTCACGGCAATCCACCCACCCTGGAGAATGGCGACTCCACCTCCAGGCAGTCCAGCTGATTTGGAGCTACTTCGGTGAGGCCCAGATAGATCTTTTTGCCTCCCCTGAGTCCTCCCACTGTCAGCTCTATTACTCCCTTATCGAGGCTCCACTGGCACACAGCTGGCCCCGGGGCTCAAGTACACCTTTCCCCCAGTGAGCCTGGTCTGTGCAAGATCAGGGAGGACGAGAAGCGCTGTATTGTCTCTTCTTTTTGCCGATCTCATTTCCCTCATGGTAGCCCCTCCCGGCTCCCGGCTATGTGCCCAAGGTTCCTACTATGCCTTTCCGTGATCAGGTAGAGAACCTGCAAGCTCTGCCCAGGAGGAGGCAGACCTGGCCTTACAGTCATTGTGCCGCATTCGCACTTTGCGCATATACATGGACCACACCTGGAGCTTCAGACACTCTGTGCAGCCCTTTGTCTGCTATGGAGGTCAGCAGAAAGGGAATGCTGTCTCCAAATAGAGGTTGGCCCATTGGGTGGTAGACGCCATCTCCCTGGCATATCTATATCCGGGAGATCCGTGCCCCTTAGGTCTTAGAGCCCACTCCACATGGAGTGTTGATTTATCCTATGCGTTGGCTCATGGCACCTCTCTAGCAGATATTTGTAAAGCTGCTGGCTGGGCGACACCAAATACCTTCGTGAGGTTCTATAATCTCTGCATCGAGCTTGTGTCCTCCCGTGTCTTATGTTAGAGATCAGGTGACTGGGAAGCTGGCAGGTGTTGGCCTCAGATTTCCCTCAGATTGTTCCCTCCGGCGAAACCTGGGTCCTCTTGCCCCGCAGTCAGGACTAAATGCGATCTAGTTCACTAGACTGAACTTTCTTCTCCTGTATTCTACTTTACATATGTGAATTTACTTTTTCTTCAGCCTGACATTTATTCATTACACTTGTGTGAAAGGGCTTTTACATTTGCTATAAATAGAAACTCTCAAGCTCTGCCCATATTTTAAAAGTAACGTATGCATTACTTTCCATAAAAAGTAACTAAGTAACATAATTAGTTACTTTTTTTTTAGGGAGCAGTGCAATATTGTTAAGTGACTTTACCCAACACTGGTGATAACAATTTTATTTTGTGCAGGGAACCATGAAAAAATATTTCAGTAGCCTTTCCCACCATAATTATATTTTCTGTGAAAAGGAATGGGAGTTGGTGTTTTACAACCAATAGTGTTCATAGTATCCTGGAGACTCCAATAAATCGCATATATAGGAATTTTTTTTTAGGTTTTGAAGAAATATAGATAATGGGATGTTAAAGAGATGTCATACATGAATAGATTCTTCCTTCTGAAAACTTTGTTATTGCAGTTTAAAGTCTCCATTTGCTTTCCATTTTATCTCGTTGTCTAGCAGACATCGCAGGAGCAATATTAAAGGCATGCTTTTCTTTCTTATTACAATTCATAGGTTAGCTCCCTTGAATGCATCAGTATTTTTAAAGTTGAAATGAAGTAAAACTGTTTTCTGTTCTACGCTAGTTTTATTTGAGAAAACTCTTGCTTTCAAACCCAATATGTTTCGTGTCAGAGGCCAAGAATGGACTGATATTAAATCATTAAGTATTGACAGACTGGAGTCACAGGGAAAGATACAGAATTATACGAGTGCATCAGACACATTTAGAGAAATTTCTTGTGGCAGTTTATTGATCCTCAAAGACTTCATTGTTCTCTCTACTTCCTTGTGCAGTGATATTTTCCCTGACAAGAATTTAGACAAGTAAACCATCCGTTGTTCAACAGCTTTGTATTCTTCTTCAAAACTCACAGTACCTGTACACTTGTGTCCAGTGAGGTGCTTCACATCCAATTGATGTTTTTAAAAGAGTATCCTACTTGCCAACACAGTTGAGAGGGCCTCAATTATCTCTACATGGCATTTGAAAGTTAACACAGGTCACCTTGAGTCATCTGTGGTGCTAACAACGAGCCGAATTTGAGCTAACAAGCTCTACAGACACAGATAATTCAAGCCAGTCACAGAGTAAAATGGTGATATAATAACAACAGAATGCAGGAATCCACAGAACTGGCCGTTAGTGGTTTCCTGACAGGAAATGAAAGATGTTGGTCAATTTTTGAACAAAATGGGGTCAGGGCATATAACTATACCTTTGCATCTGCTGAATAATTAAGTTTGTAATTGATGGTTTTATACGGTCTTAAGCTGGTACAAGGTAAGTCATTAGCTGGTTTGGTGCAAGATGTTATTATTGCAAAAGCATTTTCTTGTTCAGTGTTAGGTAAGATTTCAGAAGTCTATTCTGCTCCTTAAGGCTGCATTTATTTGATCAAGAAACATTTCTAATTATCAATGTTGAAAACAGTGCTTGATGTTTTTTTCAGGATTCTTTGACACATCGAAAGTTAAAAAGAACAGTATTCATAAACAGAAATCATTAGAAACATTGTTAATGTATTTTTAAAAACATTTACACCTCCTTTCTGAATAATTGTCAATAAAAGAAAAAATTGTAAACCAAGCACAGGTTTACCTACATTTAGTGATGCTTATTGCATATGCAACCAGCAAAGGTGTTTAACAATGGTGTAAGAAAACAATTCTCTGAAAATACATTATGTCTTAATAAGTCTGGAATTCAGGTTTTTTTGTGGGCTATATGACAGGCTATTAACACAGGAGATGAGAGAAAGCTCTTGAAACGTATCATGTTGCGAGTGATGTGTATTCCCTAAAGCCCCACCACATAAAAGAGGTCTGTGAAATTAAATAGACACAACTGGTCATAAGGGGCTCATTTAAAAGCAGTTAGCCACCAATTAGCTCCCAAATTTCATCAGCGGTTAAACACACAATGTTCGAGAATTAGCCCCCCAAAACTCTCGCAAACTCCTTATTTGTACTCTAGATAACCTTCAGTGTAATGTCACCCTGTAGGTCTGTGTTTTTCATTGTTTGTTCTAGAACCCACAATAATGTGCATTTAGCACATCTTAGCATTATGTTCTGTCATTTAGGAACATTGTATTCTGACCAGTGATGGTCTTGCAGTGGTCTCATAATGTTTTGTGGTGAACAAGGAGACTGTAACAGCCTGTGTAACTCTCACCTCCCTCTTATTGGAATATAAATTCATGCCGTGCGGCTGGCGGGCGTTGGGTAAACAAATAAAATGCTGTTAAAAGTAACCGAGTGCTAGCACTGAAGCGAAATGGAATATTACTCCTTCGTACAACTTCCCAGCATGGCTCCATTGACATTGGCGTGTCCAAAACCACAGGTTTCAAATTGTTTTTTGGGGATTTCACCTATCAGAATGTTTCTTGGCTGCTTATACATGACATACTCTGTGTGTGGCATTTCTGAATGGATTTCACTGCTAAAAAGTGAAATGGAATTATTTCATAGTTGATATTTACATCGTAAAATTTGCATTTATGCATTTTGAAATTGAAATGCTTGGCAAGAAGTTTGTTTAGGGTGATGCTAGATAGATGGAACAGGACACAAACAAGGCATCCTAAAGGGAAATAAATAGACAAAGAAAACATTTTAGGAAATGTAGGTCTAAAAACAATATTGCTAATGAGAAAAAAAGTTTTCAAAGGGGCCCAAACACACTCACAATTAGTGCAGTCAAGTCAGCTGTCATGTTTTTTTTTTCATGTTTCCACCCCGTAACCTATTATCATGTGTATTTAACCCCGGATGTCTAAGTGTATTCACGGTTCATTGTTTGGAGTTTCCCCTGTGTAGCGTTCTTTGTTTCCCTGCATTTTCTCTGTACTGGATTTATTGTTGTGATCTCACCTGTTCTCGTACTCTTGCCCTCGTCTAGCCCCTCTGGATTCGGTTCACCTATCGTTCGACTCACGCCACGGACTTTGGACTATTGCCTTAGCCTCTTATGATCACGTTTGCCAGTATACGACTACCTGTTTCTACTCTGTGTTCTATATTAAACAGTCTACACTTGAATCCGCACGCCTCCTCGTCTCTCCATCATTACACAAGTCAAGTCAAGTCACTTTTATTCATATAGCACTTTTAACAATACAGATTGTAGCAAATAACTTAACATTATCAAATTGAACAACAGAGTAATGGTAATGTATAATGACAAGAATTAAACTTTATTTATCAAATGTAGAGACGGTCTCTGTAGTCAAGACGACGATAATCACTGGAAATCAGGTGTCCCCAACTAAGCAAGCCAGAGGCGACAGCGGCAAGGAACCAAAACCCCATCCATGAGAGAATGGGGAAAAAAACCTTGAAAAACACAGTCGAATGATTAATAATAATTAATAACATACAAAATAAATGTTTTGTTAACATAAAATATTTGCATGCACTGTGTATATTTATTATGTATCAATTCAAACGTGTTTTTATTTATAATAAAGATATTTTTGTTTGAAATTCATTTCCGATATATATACATAGGATTTGTAGATGCAAAAATGTTTAATTTCTTTTAAACTCTAGATGAGTCAGATTAATGAGCTCTTTTTCTCAGGAAAAAAAAATTAGATGAAGACTTTGGCAAAAATCGCCATTTGATCTCTGCTTAAGCCGAGTTCAGACTACACGATTTTCAAAGCAGTCACGTCACAGATGTTTTCACACTGCATGACTCTCTGGTGTAGCATTCAGTCGCTGCGGTGTTCACACTGCATGATAGATCGGTGACAGGGGGTTTCACACTGTATAATTTTACAACAGGAAGAATTACCTACAACTTTAGGTGCGTTCGAGCTCATGCTGCGCTGCACTGACCGATCGGCGAGATTAGCCGAAAGCAGTCAGGGAGGAGCTGAAAACGGACACGTCGGGGATCTCGTTGCTTCCTCAAACATGGCAGATAACATGGTGTTTGCCTACTTTATTGCTGATGAACTGGAAGTTATAGAAATACCTTTTTTGTTCCTTTGCTGTCCTTCACATTCATTGTTATATTATTAATTTAGTTTTTTCTTGCACTTGGTAATGCATGGTCTTTATATATGCGAAGTGAGAGACCATGGGACTATACTCAAGGTGTGTGACTCGTTATGTCTAATAAAAACGAATTAATGCAATTACACTTAACAGATTTCAATTTGTCTGATTTAAGTGGTTGTCTGTTTGTACTTTTTGTGGTTTAGAATGTATCTGTAGTAAACTAAAAACACTGAACATGAATGATCTGCACATTATAAGGAATTAGGCTGTGTTTTTTGTAGTTTGATTTAGATTGTAGTTATGTAGTATAATTTTGTTGTTTTGCTGTGTTTTGTGATATGTATATATTTTTTTTTACATGTAACTCTTACCTTCAGTTAGCTAAGGGCAGGTTAGACAAACCACCAAGAAAAATCATAGATGCACAAGCACAATGTCTTTATTATAATTTATACCAGTGTATAAATGTGATAAGAATGTTTTCTATTTTTCAATTGACAATGCACACTAGCACAATGCAGCACATGCAAGTGAAGCAGCAACTACAGATTTCAGCATCAATCAATGTTGACCACATTACATTAAATGTCTGTGGCATTTTAGTTATTCCATAAAAAATATTACTTAAATATGCAACTGAATACTATAAGTGGTCTGTATGAAATAAGTACAATAATAAACTTATGCACAAATCCAATGTAAAGAATTTAAGGGAAAAATTTACTGCAGTCAAAAGATCATAAACTATTTACGAAATAGCATGCAAATTGATTTGTAATTTTGATTTTGCATTTATGTGGATTGAAGCACGAAACACTCGTGATCATCGTCATGTGGTGAATGTGGCCAATCATGAGAAGCTGTGACGTCATCACAGCTGTTCACGTGGCGTCGGCGCCGGTTCAAGCTGGACAAAATTTCTAACCGGCATGCACTACTTAAAGTCAGCCGCCGGTTGGTCTGCGCAGCGCCGCATGAAGTCGAACGCACCAACTGTCTCATTGCCAAACACACGCGAGAAGTGACATGGAAACAACGCGAGATCACGTGTACAAGACCGGAGTTCTCACGTGAGACTGGAATTATTATTTAAAATAATAGTAGGCAAAATAAGCTTGTCATACAAATTGCATGTGCGCTCATTTGCAACGAAAGGAAGATTGTGGACGAGGATAAATACCTTCTATTGCTTCTTAACTCCTCCCCCAACTTCCCGCTGCCCTGGATGTTGCTCTCTCATTGGCTGTAGGTAATCGCCGATGTTATTCAGGCAGAACACATTTCAGACAGCATGATTCTAAATCGCCGATAGGTCCAGATATTTAGCATGCCAAATATCTCACGGGTGTCGGCGATTCTCTCAGATCGCGTCATTGATAGTTCAAACTGTAATTGTCACTCGCGTAAACGAGCACCGATTTGCCTGTGATTTTAGGCGTTTGTCGGCGATTTCTCAAAACCTGTCGGCGAGTCAAAATTGGGGCTAAAATCATGCAGTTTGAACTTTACACTCATTCCTGTCTATAAAATGCAATTTGTGATTTTTTTTTTCTTATGGACCATCAAATGTTTAAATGTGAGACTGGGACAGTATTCAATCATAGTATGCTATGATGTTTTAATATGATTGGTTTCTCTGTCAAGAGCAAGTAATGTAAAGCTCTTAAACATCTAGAGCTGTTTCCCTGCAGTCGCTGGTGATCTGTTAATGCATGCTGAGAGGAGCTCCATCACCCATTTATGACACAGACATGCAGAATGCTGGATGTCCCACCATGCTATTGTATGGCTTTTAGAAAGCGGGTAATGTCCCTTAGAGAAGAGCCTGCGATGTGGCAGTATCTGCGAAGAAGTAGATCACACAAGCTCGGCTGGAGAGGGGCACCAATCCCCTGACCTGCTCCCCAAGACACTAGACATGCAGGCAGCAGGGGGTTATTCTTCAGACCGCACATGGCAGAGGAATAGAAAGAGCCAAAAACTAACTCGGGCTGCTTTGATTCCAGTGGCAGTTGTGAAGCCATTACTTGATTAATGAGAGTCGGCTGAATGGGCCTTTGAAAAAAAAATGTCTTGAAATTCATCTTTGCATTGTCAGATGTTGCAGGAGCATTTAGCTTCGTGACCCTCCAAGGCGGAAAAATAAAGTGAGAGGAATTAAGACTTTCAGAAGTGTGTGATGTTGAGGAGGAACACAGGAACATCTCTGAGGAAAAGTGCAAGATGGGATTTTGGAGAAGATGACAAAATAACTGTCTACCTTACACTTGCATACAGACGTTTTGTTCTCTTTCACTGTTTTCTTTTTTCCTTCTTGGGCTAGCGTTTGTTTTATTCTTTTTATTTCTCCCTGTGGTGCATGATGGGAAATTTGTCATGAGCAGTCAACTCTGCAAAAAGATGGCTTGCAATTCATTCTCAGTTTAAATGGCAAAACCAACACTGTAGGACAAAGCAGAACCATCCATAACATCCCGTTTCTTGTATACAACAGGCAGCAGAGCTTATACATAAGTGACTATTTGATGTTTTAAGAAGAAACATGGTGCATTTTATTATTTTTTTAGGTCATTTTATTTTTAAAACTAAATTTAAATGACAAAAAAATATTTGTAATATATTTAATAATTAAAAGAAGTCGCTCATGTCCACCAAGTAAAAACTAATATTGAGAAATATTACTACAATTTAAAACAAAAAAAAAAGCTGAATTTTCTGCATTATTATGATGTCACATTATCCTTAAGAAATCATTCTCATAGAAATATGTTAAAAGCAATTTTGCTCCTTATATTTGTAGGAGACTGTGGTCTGTTATAAATAAAAATGCATGTATATGCAATATCCCAACAGAAAATAAAATGCATCACGTTTCTCACCTCCTGCATCACATTTCAGAAATAAAATAAGATTCATATGACTTTTCATGTTCACTTTAAATCCAACAGAGCAGGTGACATAAGTTGAAGCATTGAAGCAAGATTTTCATTTTTTTCATCTGCTCTTTTTAAGCAAGGTCAGCAGAACATTGCCTATATTCATCTGAAATTCACAGAGGAGCTAGACTTAACCTTGGAACTGCTAGATGCTTTTGCAGCAATCAAACGTGTGTCTCACAAGAGTCTTAGTGAATATCAGACCTCCATCTAACTGAAAGAGAAATGTCAGTGAAAGACCCCATACAGACCCATTCATTTCAGCTGAACCAAATTCATTAAAAGAAAAGCCATTTATATGATTGAATCAGGCTTTTTGTGTAATCTGGTTTGGTTCGCTAACTGGCTGCTTGATGGAAATAAGCTTCATCATTTGCTATGAGGCGTCTTAGGCCACATGAACTGTTAATTATGCCGCATTTGATCATTTATCTGTAATATTTTTTACAAAACACTTTCATCATCCACCTACATTTACAGCATATAACGTTTCACTGAATTTAAAGGAATCTTACTCACCCTCAGGCCATCCAAAATGTAGATGAGTTTTTTTTATCTTCAGAACAGATGACCTGCTCACCAATGGGTGTCGTCAGAATGAGAGTCCAAACATCACAATAATGTACAAGTTATTCACACCACTCCAGCCCATCAGTTAACATTTTGTGAATCAAAACAGCTGAAACAAATCAACCAATAACCTATTTTAGCTTTAAAGCATCACTTCTGGCCAAATGAGGCCGTAATCCATTATAATGCTCTGTTCTCTGTTGTCGTCTTTTATTTGAATTTACCCACTTATTTGTTTAGAACTGTTTTGGACTGTTTACGCTTGATCTGTGCATACTTTGCACCTGATTCAGACGGGATGAATTTTACAATATTATGGAACTTAAGTTAAAAACATTTTAATGATGGATTTGTTTCTTACAAATATGCAGCATTTGGTTCACAAGACATTGATTGATGGACATTACAAGACATTAAGTGGTGTGGATAATTGTGATGTTTTTATCAGCTGTTCAGACTCTCATTCTGATGGCAGCCATGGACTTCAGAGACAAAATTTTCAAATCTATTCAGGTTAAGATGCAAACTCATCTACATCTTGGATGGCTTCAGGGTCATTACATTTTCAGCAAATTTTAATTTAGTTTTAAAAATGTAAATTTTTTGTTAAATAGTATATAATGCTAGCTAGGGTAAGTATCATTATTTAGTAACCACCTAAGACACCTTGGCAACCTCATGTAAATTTAAGAAGACTAGAATCCTAGAATCATGTCATTGACATTAAGCACCACTCTTCATAAAATATAATATTCCCATAACCCCCTCCACCCAAGCAGCCGGTAATGTGTTTGGTATGTGCTCATTAATCATTTTCATGGGACTGATGTTTTTAATGTGCAGGTGGTTTGTAATCAGGCCATTTAATCAAGTTTCTCTCGCTCTCTCTGTGTGTTTTTGAAGCTCTAATGCTAGTGCCTACTGCATTGATTCAGCCTCCTTTCTGGTTACCAATTCATTTTGCCGATGGCAAGTCTCCTGAGGTTTGAAAGCGCATCTACTCTGGTCATCAGTCTCCCCCCTTGAGCCCTGCGGTCTATGCTAATGTCAGCCCACTGAAGCCAGGGTCCCTGGAGAATTGCATTAGCTGACATCTGTACATTAACCTCTGATTTGAATTTCCTGTCCTGTCTTTTTGATGACTGATGAGGTGTCGGCTGCGTCTCATTACATCGCTTCATTTTTTCTGTTGGGAATCAGTACAAATTTAGACACTTGCGTAATTGATAACACTGTTAAGGTCGTGAAATATACTGCTAGTGTCATTTGTTTTGTGCATAGTGTAGCTTCATTGCTGCTCGTAAAAATAGTGTTATTTGAAGTGTGCTTGTGACCTATTTGATGACTTTTTTATATTTATGGTAATAATATTTTGTAATAGAAGTGCTGACTGCCCCTCTCACCCCCAAACAGATGAAAACATCTAGGTTACGAACGTAACCCACATTCCCTGAAGGAGGGAACGGAGACGTTACATATGGGAACTCGCTGGAGAGACCAATTGGCTTTGAGCTTTATACAAAAGGCCAATGAATATTGGCATGCATTTGATTGCGCTCAGGTGCACCTCATCACTGCATGAGTATAAGAGGGCACAAGCGGAATGAACATATAGGTTTTCGCTGAAGAGCCGAGCTGGCATCACCGCAACCTCAGAGTCGTGGCAGGAGAAAGTGTAGTGACGTTCGTAACTTAGACGTTACCCTTATAAATATGCCAGGGAGATGGCTTCTACCACCCAGTGAGCCAACCTCTGTTTGGAGACAACATTCCCTTTCTGCTGTTCCCCATAGCATATTAAAAGCTGCTGGGAGCGTCTAACGCTCATAGTGCGGTCAGTGTAGAGGTGCAGAGCGCGTACAGGACACAACAACTCTAAGGCTGGGTCTACCTCCTCCCGGGGCAGAGCTTGCAGGTTTACTACCTGATCGCAGAAGGGCGTTTTAGGAAACCTTGGGCACATAGCCAACTATAGGCACTCTTCGTCGACAGAGAAGGCTTGTAGGTCCCCTACCCTCTTAATGGAGGCCAGTGAAATGAGAAGCGATGTCTTCACCGTCAGATACTTTAGATCTGCAGACTGAAGGGGCTCAAAGGGAACTTGCCGCAGGCCATTTATTAATCCCTCCTAGAAAAGAACAGAAAGACTGTGACCTTCTTCAGCTGAAGCACAACAGCGGCCCATGTGTTGAAGACATGATCTGTGCTGAAGAAATGTGGACACTCTCATCTTTCTGAACTTACTGTAAAAAAAAAAGTTCATTAAAAAAATAGATAAATAAATATATATATATATATATATAAAAAAATAGTTTATGTTAGTTTATAACTACTACAATATAACACTTAATTTTTTATAAGGAGCAATTGGTTTTGGTTATAAAGGAGGTTTTGTTTTATTTGCTGCTAAGAAGAAACCCCAGAAGATATGTGAAGTATAGCTC
>JAUYWG010000032.1:19093240-19106085 GCA_034779775.1 Enteromius afrohamiltoni
TCTTTTAGTAATTTAGTGGGTACAGGATCTAATAGGCATGTTGTTGGTTTAGATACAGTGATGAGTTTCTTTAACTCATACACTCACTCTTACAGTAATTGATCAATTCTCCAAGGCCTGCCATTCCTTTTATAATCAAACGTCCTATGGCTTGGGTGATGATTTGTGACAGAGCCCCCTCCCTGCGAGTGGTCCTGGCGCGAGGATCCGTTTAGCGTCGAAGCCTTCCCCAGGGTCTAGGAGCTGGTTTCTCTGGGTGGTCCAGTCTCCCAGTCAATAAGGTACTGTAGGATTCGGCCTTGACGTTACGAGTCGAGGATCTCCCACACCTGGTAGGCTTCCTTGCAAATCAATGATCAAGAGAGGGGTGTCACTCTGTGTAGCCTCATCCTGGGACTCTCAATCAGACATGATATCCTCTGGCAAAACATAATAGCAAAAGGCCCGTTCCATCATTACTTCAGCCGTTTCCCAAGCCATAGGACGTTTGATGAAAGGAACAGGCTGGCAGGCCTTGGAGAATTGATCAATTACTGTAAGAATGGTGACAATTGTGTGATGCAGGTAAGTCAGTAATGAAGTCCACAGCGATATGAGACCATGGTCTTTGGGGAATTAGCAGAGGGTGAAGCAGTCTGGCTGGTCTTTGGTGAGAAGATTTGGACATATTGCATGATGGGCATTGAGAGACGAAGTTAATCACATCTTTATGTAAGATGGGCCACCAAAACTGGTTTGTGGTGAGGTTTTACAGGAGGCACAATCACAGTAGAAGGGAGCACAGATTCTAATGGGATGTAATGACGGGATAAATCAAATTGTCAAGAGAGGGCATCAGCTTTTTTGTCCTCGGAAACCAGGTTGATATGTGACTTTGAAGTTGAAGTTTATCTTTGAGGAGGTTGAATGCTTTGATGCTGTCAGGAGTGGTGCCCTTTTCAATGAGGGAGGAAAGCGGGGCAGCCGTTGAACTGAAGTTTCTAATAAAGCGGTGGTAGAAGTTGACGAAACAGGGTCACAGACCACCATCATTCTTTTTTACAAAGAAGAATCCTGCAGAGCCAGGAGAAGTGGAGGGTCAAATGAAGCCTTTAAATAACTCCTCAATGTATGCTTTCAATCGCTTCAGATTCAGGTTGGGAAAGAGGGAAGATGCACCCTCTGGTGGGCATGGCACCTGGGATTAAGTCAATGGCACAGTCACTGGCTCGATGAGGTGGAAGTTGTGTGGCTTTCCTTTCTCTGAAGGCAGTGTCGAGATTGGCATATTTGGCAGGCAGACTGGGAAGTTGTGCTTCAATGACAGGTATGGTTCAGATGGCATCTTGCAGGGTGAATTTAGACAGTTTTGCTTACAGTTCTCTGAGCACTGAGTGATTTGTTTATCTGTCCATGAGATGGTGGGGTTAAGTTTCTTAAGCCAGGGGAGCCCTAGAATGATGGAGCAGTTGGGAGATTGGATAACGAATAGGCGGATGGTCTCGGTGTGCATGCTGCTTGTGTGCAGAAAAAGGTCTTGCATGGTGAATAATACTCTCCCCTAGTCCCAGAGGACAACCATCTGGGGCTGCTGCTGCAACCCGGGGTTCACATGGAAGGAGAGGAATATTGTTAATCTTACCAAATGATTCATCTATGAAGTTACCAGCTGCCCCTGAATCAATTATGGCCACTGCTTCTATCCACTTTCCCTTGATTTTCTATTTATTTTTTATTTTTTTTACTTATAATTCTAAGGATGCGTTTATAGAAAAAGCACTCACAATCACAAGTGGATCAATGTTGACTAGCTGGCCTGGTGGGACAAGATGCTCAGAGATAACAGTCTAAACTGCAATACAGACATAAGTGGTTCAGCATACGTCTCTCTCTCCTGTTGTGAGATGCTTATGTAGCCGACCTGCATAGGCTCAGGGCTGATGGCAAGGGGTACAGTTGTTTGAATGGTGTGAGGGCCCTGTCGAGCTCGAATCAGATTGTCGATACAGATAGCCAGCTCCATGAATTGCTCCAGCGTTTTACCCCATTTGGTTAAGCAGTTTGAGACAATCCGTCTCCCAGCCAGTCTAGGCTGCAAGAGTGCCAAAAGTTAGGATATAGTTGTCTCCCCTGACGCAGAGAAAGCAGTTGTTCACCAGGTTCCTTTCCTCCTTTGGCATGTTCAAATACCTCTCAAAACTGGTATAGAAACTCATCATAGGAAGGGAACGACATGCGTCTTCCCTTCCACATGGCCCAGTCCAGTGCTTTCCCGGTCAACAGAGAGCATACGAATGCGACCTTGCTGTCATCTGTGGGATACATATGGGGTTGTTGATTAATAAACAATGAACATTGTAGTAAAAATCCCTTACATTTTGAAACAGATCCATCAAATTTATTGGGCAGAGATAGTCACAGGCTGCTTGCAATGGTGCCCACACTGGAAGAGGATTGACTTGATTGAGTGGTGTTGTTTGAGGAGGAGGAGTGGTGATTGAAATCCTCAGTGAGAGAAGTGAGTTTATGGAGCTGTTGTTGGTGGCTTTCCAGTATGGACGCCTGAGACGTGACTTCTGTAGTCAGATGATACAGAGTTGTTGGATCCTGTGATGACAAAGTTTTCTGAGACAAAGGATCAGAGACGTTTGGATCCATTTGCTCATTAATCATTCCTATGTATGAGGCATTGTGGGTAATGGAGTCCAAATGGAGTTAATGCTCAGGTGAGGGTTCCCTCCGGTGGCCATTGGAGAGAGACACAGAGGCACGATTTGTGACAAAATTAAAGCACTTTCTTTTCTGAAACGTAGAAAAATGTTGCTTTGCCAACAATTAAAAAATAATAAGGTAAAGTTTAATGACTAAAATGACTCATCTGAAAACTACAATAAATGTATTAAATCTAGATAGAAATACAAAATAATCAAAATGACAAAATTACTAAAACTTGAATCAAAATATTGTAATTTAATAATGGTATTTAAATGCAATCAATGTCATATCTGTATGCACAAATAAACAAATCAAAACAGGAAACTAAATCACAATAACGTCTTCAGAGGTGGATAAATGGATCATTCATAATTCATATGAAGATGCAGGAGATTAATTACTTTTACTGTGCTTGACTGTCACTTGTGCAGCTTTGACTGGCTTTTATGAAGTGCAAGATAAACATTTACAGATTTTTACAGCAATAACATAGTGACTACAGCAAGATCACATTTGCTGCCGGTGATACTCCTAAAAGTGTGTGTGTGTGAGAGATATGTAATAGATACACTCACATCCTCTTGAGTATCTGTTCTATCTCTCCAGGAGTTCCAATTTTCATTTTTATTGGCTTGAAGGGCACTGCAGGAAGAATACTTCATTTGTGGGGTCGTTCTGAATGAAAATGAGCAGTGGGGTCCCTTCATAAGCGATTCACTGAATATCTTTTTGCTCGGCCCTGAAGAAAATGTTATTGCTTCGATATTGCTGTTTTATAGCTCAAGTCATTTGAGCAGGTTTGTCTCAGATGTTTTGTCAAAAATGTCTTAGGAGAAATAAAATAGGCACAATGAGATAATTGTTAGGAGCTGTAAAACTGCAGGAAAAAGTATGTAAAGTTTTTTTATGCCATGCACTGAAATTTGATCTAAATTTCAGCTTGTTGTTCAGCTATTTTTTCTCTCTCGCTTGTTTATTCTATTCACGTTTACACATGTATGATTTCTCTCTTGTGTATGTTCCTTTATTTATCTTTTGAAATAGAATAGTTTATTAATATTTGTTGTTGTTGAATATCGCATTTAATGCATTGACTTATGGTTTGAATAGTATGATAAACTGTATGAGAATATGGAACTTGAATTTACATATATTAACTGTCCATATATTAAATATATTGTCATATTAAGTAAATATGTAGTAAACATATTACAAATTGGAACAATTTCATGTGTCACAATTCCAAACCAATACCAATATGTATGTATGTGTGATATGTTTTTATATATAAATGGCATGTACATATCCATCTTAAAACCTTTCAATACATCTTGATATTAAGGTAATATATACAATTATATTTATATTATACATAATACCATACAGATTTTTTTTTGTATATAGGTAATTTAAAAAAATGAATAATAAATGTTATCAATTTGTATTGTTTACACATATGGTTGTTAAACGTAATAACATAGTTACCTAGATAATGTGTGTTTTATAACCTTACAGGTTACATAAATGTCAATAGCTTTATATCAATATAACAGAAAAATGGCATAATATACATATAAATCTTGGTTTATGCATATTAATTTCACATTATATCTCCAAATAGTATGTCTTCATAAGATTTAGATTTATTTTTACTATCTTTACTATTCCCTGTAGTTTTTGTTCTGGGCCAAAACATATTATTTTACGAAATATGATGATGATAAAAAATACATTTTGATACATGGTATGTCTCTTAAAATATTACCAACAATATATTCTTAAGTTAAGTTATAAGTTATTATGCTTATTATGCTTACTTTTGGATGATAATAAATCATCTAAACTGTCTGTCAGACAACAGAGGGCATACAGTAGATGGTGTACAACAAGTTTCCAGCAAAGTTTTAAACTAAACCTTTGTACGAATCTTTATATGATAAAGCACTAAATGCGGTTATCTGACAGCAAGTGATTTTGGTGCAGAAAGAAGTGAAAAGCAATTGGAGTGGGAGGAGCGGGAGAGAGAACAAGGACTGGTGGAGAGTGAGGAAGGTGAGAAGAAAGACAGTAGAGCGAGGGAGTCAGGGAGGAGAAGTCAGACTTTGATCAGAGCAGAAAGGAGTCTGCTGGGGTACGGGATCGTATACTGCCTTGTCACACGCTCTAATCTGAGGGATAAATCTTGACACTTTTGATGGTGTTTCACAGAGACCTGAAGCACATGTGCTCTTCCCCAAAGTGAAACCTGCTTTTTACACCACTGACGGGCATACGGATCGACCCGCTCGCAAAGCTGCATCTCTGATTAATTCAATTTTACAGTTTATGAAGCAGAACGTAAGATCTCCCCACCCCTGCAGAGAGTTTACAGCACACTCACACAGCTGGGCCACTCTGTTCTCGTTCAGGATGTTTACGATGTACAGTACCTCTGAGTCCGGAATGGAAATAGATGGGCTTCAAGACAGCAAGATGCCAAAATTGAGCTTATTTTATGTGTTAAGTCTTAATTTAGTATTCATTATGGCTTATTATACTAATCAACAACGTCCATCCAAAAATCTATGTTCTCAGCTAAAAAGGAAAATTTCCTAAGATGTTGATGTAAGCCAAGTCTTGTGGGTTTAATATTTTATTTTTATTTATTTATAATATATTATTTATAATATTTTCTTTTATTTAATATTTAATATTTTAACATTAATATTAGCCAATTAGATAATAAATGTTGTTTGTCTGTGCAAAACATTTAATGGTCTGGGTGGTTTCTTATGGTTAGTTTTAAGGTGCTTTGATGTTCTGGTTGGTTCCCAGGAAATTTCCAGTATGTTACTAGGGTTCTGCTAGGAGTTTGCCAGTCCACATTTTTCCTATGAAATTGGGCTACTTTTTTTTTTTTTTTTTACTGTTGCCATAATTTTTTTGTTTTTTTTTCACAGGATGTAGCAAACCCCTGTGTACCCCGAAATGTAGTATTGACCTAATACTAGTGTAGTATTGAATTTTACAGCCAATTTCCCCTGTATTGGATGGGGTTAGGTGTAGTAAAGGCTTTATTGTCCCAACCATGGCATCTATTTAATAATTTGAATAAAAAAAACATTTACACTCAACAAGATGTCTGTTTTATAATGTACTTCAGTACTGAGGTGCAGATAATTGACAGATAATATAATGCTTTTAACAATGCAGATTGTAGCAATTTCCCGATGTAACGAGCACATCGTATGTTAAGTGGAGTGTTTCTTTAATCTAGATTTAAACTGACATAGTGTGCCTGCCTCCCGAACGGTATTAGGTAAATTGTTCCAGAGTTTGGGTGCTAAATAAGAAAAAGATCTGCCACTTACAGTAGATTTTGATATTCTAGGTATTATCAAATGGCCAGAGTTTTGAGAACGCAGCAGACGTGGTGGACTATAATGTGATAAGAGCTCACTCAAGTACTGAGGAGCTAAGCCATTCAGGGCTTTATAAGTAATTAACAAGATTTTAAAATCTATACGATGTTTGATAGGAAGCCAGTGCAGTGATGACAGAACCGGGCTAATATGCTCATACTTCCTGGTTCTAGTAAGGACTCTAGCTACTGCATTTTGAACCAGCTGTAGTCCATTTATGAAGCGTGCAGAACAACCACCCTGTAAAGCGTAACAATAATCTAATCACGAGGTCATAAACGCATTGATTAACATTTCTGCATTTGAGGTTGAGAGCATAGGACGCAATTAAGATATGTTCTTAAGATGGAAAAATGCAGTCTTACAGATACTAGAAACATGGCTTTCAAATGAAAGATGGCTATCAAACAGCACACCTAGGTTCCTAACTGATGAAGAAAAACTGACAGAGCAGCCATCAAGTATTAGACAGTCTTCTAAATTATTACCTGTGGGTTTTTAGGTCCGATAATTAACACCAAGGCTAAACAACTTTTTTTTTTTTAAAGCGGATTTGACAACCCTGGCTAGAGCTTGACTAGAGCTGGGAACACTCTATACAATTTCTCAAATTAAACTCAACACTTAAAGTAAAAGTGTTTCCATTGACTGCCACAGATTCTAGTCTTTGAGAGAAGCACAAAACTAATGACTAGGTCAGTCCACTTACACTCCACTATTTAAAAGAGAAATGGGCAAATTTTTCAAAACAGTTTGGTTTTGGTCTTTGGTAAATTTTTTTGAGCAAGATGCAAATCAGATTCAGTGTTCCATGCTAAGCTACAGCTAAAAGTGCTCCACCACACCCAGAGATCGGCTGAAGAAATTCAAAAACTGTTTAACTCTAGGGGAGCTGGGAAATAAGGCTATTTTCAAAAATAGTGGAGTGTTATTTCAATGACTGGTGCAGATCACGACTGGGCAAATTCTGCAGAAAAAATTAATCTCATGATAATTTAGCTGCATACCAAAACAAACATGGATGTCAACAGACAGCTAGCTGTATTTATTTGCTTTGAAGATTGTACAGAAAAAGTAAAAAGTAAAAAAAAAAACTCTTTGAACTCTTTAAATATTTTTTACCTGCACATCTGCTTCCCTTCTACCAAAGACAATACCGTAGACATCAGTGTTTTTATTAAATTATTGATACATTCAGGGTTTGTTTTTCTTAGTTTGTGCTTAACATTATCTATCTTCTTTTGTTTGTGTTGGTAATAAATATCACAGCAATGTGTATTGGATATTTTTTTCATTATTTTACCAAAACAAACATGGATGTCAACAGACAGCTACCAGTATTTATTTGCTGTGCAGTTTGTGCAGAAAAAGTAAAGAAAATCTGTCTGAGTAGTCATGTCTCTCATGTATTTTCAGATATGTTTATTTTTCTTGATTCTAACATTTCTAGAAACATTTAGTTAAGCAGTAATATAATCTCACGAATATCTGCAATCAGGTATTAAAAAACAAATTGGTTCTGAATTTTTTTGTTACCTTTCCAGATTTACCAGTTAGAATTAAATAATTACTGCTCCATTTATTCAGACACAACAGTCAAAATGCTTTGTGTCTGTTTTAGTAGTCTATGGCAAATGTTAATGCTCCCAATGCTATTTAATGGCTCTGTCAACTGCTGACAGAAAAGCTGCAGAGATATTCAATGCACTGTGTTCCTCATCCATTTGACACAAAACTACATTATATATAATTAAACAATTTAATTTATTTTTTATAAACTGTCACCTATCGGCTGCGGTAGAGTGAGCTCGCGCTCTCGCTTCCTTTTGGACAGGCAGGACTCGGAAACAGGATTACAAAGGAACATTTATTGAATTAGAAAACACAAAGGAAAACGCGGAGAGCTACGCAGCGCTCACGACACGGGCATACACGAAAACTTCAACAACTCACACCGAACATGACAACAGGAAGGTTTTAAATAGGTACAGGACACAGGGCTGGCAGGGAGTGAACACTAATTAGGGGGCGGAGTTACAAACCAGACATGGCACATGGAGAACACAAATGAAATGAAAACAAAACAGAAGGCACATGGACACGACACGAAAACATACACAAAGGCACATGGCACGCCCAGACGGCGTGACATAAACTCAATATGAAGAATATTTTAGACTGCAGTTTGAAATAATATGTTATTGTTGATAATGTTTCATTAACCATTTTTAATTTACTTCACACTTTCTGAACAAAGCAAATAGCCTAAAACCTTGTGGTGTGAGATTATGAAATGAAAGAAACATGATGTATGATCTAGAAATCAAATGTTTGACAGTAAATGCATGTCCATTGCATAGCCATACAATGACTGATATCAGTTGTAAATATTAAACATTTAGAAAAATCTTTGTAAAAACATGACTAAAACCAGTTTGTTGAACATTTTAATTGTTGCAACACCACACACAATATAATTTCATCTTTCAACTGAGCCCACCTGAAACAGACCTGGTCCGTCTGGGAATGATCAGCCCTGGGCTAGCCCATTACATTCATTCAATTACACTCAGTTACATTCCTAATAGTTAGAAAAGTAGTAGTAAATTCCTTCTGTAAAACAGCTAAAGCTGCCTTAGCAAGCACCAGTGATTTCATTGCCATACATTACAATCTAATCAAGACATCCCGCCAGACAGTACATTATTCAGACCTAATTATTCAGTTGCACTTAAAAATGTCACATGACAAAAGTGACATTTATTGTGAATGCTGTTTAGCTTTTTTCTCAACACACTTTTCTGGCTAGGTTCAGATTAGGGTGAAGATAAGCCATATTGTCTTCTAATTGGTGGTTAACTATAAATTGTTGCTTAGTTCTGCTGCCGTTATTTGCATTGTACCCTGATGATCACCCAGAAAAACACACAGAGGGGAAAAAAGGCAGCAGTGATGTGGTAATGCTATGTGGTAATATCTTTCACAGCATCCAGGTGGAAATACTCATGATAATAAGAGGTGAAAGGTTGCGTCATTTTATATGCTTCCACACGCACACACTTCATCTTATCAGAAATGAAAAGATCCCTGTCCTTCTTGCTATTCTAACACATGCACACGCTGTAAGTTGATCTGTCGCTAGGGAGTGTTTGTTTAACGCGGTAAGCAGCTTGAATGCATTTGTAACAACATCTCTTCTGCAAACATATGCACACAGCGAACAGTGGACCTGCATCTGTAACAACACATAGACCCTCGGCAGTCCTGCTAATCACCTCAAAGAGCCTGACCTCAGTGTCGGCCCCCTTAGGTTTTAGCTCCACCAGGAGGCTCAGTCAAACTCAATGGGCAGAGCAGTGAATGGGCCCTACGGTGGAGCTGCGTGATGGGGCCCACATGCAGAGGTTTCAGCAAAATACACAAAACCACTTCAAAACGTTTCATTGATGTCCGTCAGGGAACAAAGGCATCCTTGGTGCAGCTGGAGTGTTCACAGCTGGCTATCCAGTAGCTTTCAGGGCTGCTTTTATAGCTGGACCCACGTCGCGATACATTCAGGTCCAGCTACTTCCTGTTTCTATGCTTCATAAAGACAACTAAAAACCTGAAGAAAATTTATGTTTTTGGCAGCAGTGTGGGCTCTGTGGCGGAGCTGCAAGCTGGGACCTACTTATCTGCTGTCTGTCTTCCAAAAAAAAACACAGCTTTCAAAATAATGATGTCTGGGGGAAAATGACTTGTGAAGCTGTGTCAATATTTTCAGCCTTATTCTTTTGTTTGTCTTACCCTACCCTTTCATGTCTGACCCAACATACACACACATATACACATGCATGGAAGCAGTTTTTGTTTATCTCTCCCTCCTTCACTCAAATTTTAATTAGGATTCAAATTACTTTGTTAAATGACATGAAAGTCAAATGCTGCCAAGTCATTGTGATTCAATGATCAGCCTGGAAAAATAAAAACAGAGAGTCTGATACCATCAATGCTGTTTCCACAAAATAATTAATAAGAATAGTAATTTCTGCTAGTGTTTATTTTAATACTAAAACATTGGATTTATTTTTACATTTAAATTATGATTTGAATCCCAGATTTTCAGTGTGCTCTCAGACCCTTGGACCCTGCAGTATTATTAATAAAGTACAAACAAGGCAAATGAGATTGACAAGCATTGTTAATAAATGTATTCATTTGTTTTTTAATATTTATTATTGTTATTATTATTTTATTACATTACATTACATTGCATTACATAGAACTTGGTGCATTGAATCATCATAATGCCATAGACTCTTGGATATATATTATATTGTTCCTTTAAAGTACCTTGGAAAAGACTATAACACTGTATGTATCATTCACTCCCATGATAAATACTGACTGTAAAATTTGAATACCAAAATCTGATGCAACTTCAAACCATACATTTGACCAGAAGAATGGATATATAATAAGTTTAAAACAAGAGGAATGTTTGTCTTTTTCTTTGTTTCCTTTAGGAGGAGTGTCGTAATTATATTAAGGTGTTGTTGAGCCATGATGGAGGGCTGTTTGTGTGCGGGACAAATGCTTTCAACCCGCTGTGTGCCAATTACACAGTGAGTGTTTTTCAATTCCTGCAGACTATACTCTCTCCCCTGTTTTTACCCTCAGCAAACATGTAGAGCGTGTAAAGCACAATTCTACACAAACAACACAAGGTACAATTCTGTTCATCTGTCCATATGTGGTAGAAATTCAACAGGAGCTTTATGTTATTTTCTCTGATGGTCCAGTCATTACGAAATTATCTGTGAGTCAGATCCACTGAATCATCAGAACTGGTTCAGTTGAACTCATACAGAATGACTGTTTACAATTGATTAACAGATGAGCACAGATGAAAGGGCTGTCAACATAATGATTAAAAATTGATGCACATACTGCATTGGAGGCTTCTTAGAAGATAATGCTCATTTGAATTGAATCGAAAGTGTGAACGTGTATGTACATTTTTTGTGAGTGAATCTTGAATCATACCACCCCAAAATCAAAGAAAAATTTAGAAATTGTTTTGCATTAAGAAAATTAAGCATTAATATGGAAGCCTTATTTCTGACAGTTTATTGCAACATCAGAGCTGATTTTCATATAACATTGAGAAAGAGCTAGTTTGGTAGATTTGTTTTATTTGTGAGATAAATCGTAACTCACTAGTTGTGTTTGAAGTCTCTCTCACACAAGCACACGCTCACTAACACTAACGCTGTTGCTGGAAGCGTGTAGAAATGATAGCAGCATTTGTGAATGTGTTTGGAGATATGTGTGGTTTATAACAGCTATCATCCTCTCAGAGTGTCATATCCTGTCCTTACAAACAGTATGTGTGTGTTTGTTCAGAGAGACACTCTGGAATTGGTTGGCGAACCCATCAGTGGAATGGCCCGATGTCCTTACGACCCCAAACATGCTAACGTGGCTCTGTTTGCAGGTAACTGACTGTCTTTTGTGGCTATGTAATGACATTACCTCACACTATTTACATAATGGACTGATTTGTTTAGCACATTTTAATCTGGGATAATAAGAGCCATACACCCAGTGGATACACAGCATAATAATATTTAATATCGCCTCATTTATAGCTGTATTATTTGCCTCTATAAATGTGTTTAACCACCTCTTCTTAACATCGTTAAGATCAATGACTTTCCGCTCAAACACTTTGCCACATATATCATCATGGCACAATATCAATGCTCACTTTTTGCTCACCATTTGACCTCAGAGGGCAGCTTGTTCACGGGGACAGTGACTGACTTCCTGGCCATCGACGCTGTCATTTACCGCAGTTTGGGAGAGAGCCCGGCTCTGCGCACAATCAAACATGATTCCAAGTGGTTCAGAGGTACCATTTCATACTGAAAATAAAACTAGGAATTTTTGCTGTTAGAATTATGCAATTTTTTAGTTGTCATCATTTAACATAAACGAATAGTCTTGGGCATTTGTGGCGTTCCACAGAATATTTAATTTATTTATCTATTTAATTGAAGAATATTTAAACATTCCTATGTACTAAGAAATAGTGTTTTCATATATAATGCAGTTTACATTTTGGGGCTAGTAGTTAAAATAAAATAAATCAGTCAATAACATTAATACTTTTATTAGCAGGGACTGATCAAAAGTAACAGTAAAGACATGTATAATGTTTACTTTTTTTTTTTTTATAAATACTTCTTTTTGACTTTTTTTTAAACATTCCTTGAACTGCAAATCAGCATATTAAAATGATTTCCGAAGAATCATGTGACACTGAAGACTAGAGTAATGATGATAAAATTTCTGCTTTGCATAACAGGAATAAATTACTCTTCAAAACTTATACAAATATAAAACAGCTATTTAAAACTATAGCAATATTTTACAAAATTACTGTTCATTTAGTAAAATATTCATGTGCATTTTTCAAAAACATTAGCCTAATGGCAAAATATTGGCAACCCTACTAGTGTAATCTAGTTTAATTCTTGATTAGGGCCTTTTCTCATCAAATACTGATGTACGCTATTAATTGTCATTAGATTATTTTTATATTATTAAAAAAGGCTTTGTATTACCAAAAGTATTATCTGTAGGAGTTATCAAAGCTCAGCTTCATTTAAACTGAGGTTTATGGTTGAGCAAAACATGTTTTCAACTATCAACTAGTCAACGGGTTGTCTGATTTTTAAAAAGCGCTGTATAATTAGGCTGTTTCAT
>JAUYWG010000032.1:19113865-19125534 GCA_034779775.1 Enteromius afrohamiltoni
TTATAGCTGTAATCCTGGGGTGTAGACTCATTTAAAGTAATGTATTCATCTGGTTTTAGCCACGTTTCTGTCAAACAAAGCAAATCTATCTTATGATCTATGATCAAATAATTTACAAAAAGTGATTTAGTAGAAACAAAAAGTAATTTAGTAGAAATGATTTATTTCGGTAGACCTGAAGCCTCCAATCGGGTCGCCAGGGTTATCCATGGAAAGGTAACCGCCGTGCCCGCGGTGGGGCAGATTGGTAGGGAAACAGGGAGGGACTGGCCCCAGAAGGAAGAATGTCCTGGGGGTGAGTCCGGCTGCTCTGGCAGCCCCTACCTGCTCCACTGGTTCCTGTGCTGGCGATCCAGGGCTCCGGGTGCCAAGTGCTTCAAAGTGTCGCCGAAAAGGCCGACCTGGGAGACGGGAGCATTGAGAAAGCAAACGAGGCTCCGAAAGCGGAAAGCTGCAAGTGCCTTCTTATACTCACGCTGTGATAAGGTGCACCTGGCTGTAATTAAATGCACGCCAATATTCAGTGGCCTTTTCTCAAGATTCTAAGATGATTGGTCTCTCATGCTAAAGAGGAACTGGAAATTAAAGCTACGCTAATTCAAAAAATGTAGTGAATACTATAATAATATGTAAAATACTAAAATAACCCTGTATTCTAATACAGATAAAATAATATGCAAAATATTGAGTAAAATGAAGGAGAGTAAATGAAGACAGAGTTTCCATTTTTGGTTGAACAATCCTTCTAATCATATGCAATAACTAGCAAACGGCACTAATGAAGTCACAGTGAGTCAGAACATTGCATTATTCTTTTAATGACCCTCATTATTAGTCACCTGCTTGAGGTATCAGTGGTGTCAGTGCCCTAATGGCACTTGTTGAACATTATTGTTTTCCCCTTTATTCCTTTTAAATAGTTGAGGTAATTATAAGGTTGTGCTTCTCAGGGAAGCACAGTAAAGAGATGAAGAGGAAGGTGCCATCCAGTGACATCTCTGTTAATTTGTTGTAATCTTTGGCACAGATGTCCTCCATAAGCACGGCAGGCAGCAGGCTCAGACCCGTCTCCAAATCAGTCCATTAACACCAAGCCCACTGCGTCATTTCTGTCCATCAATCTGTACGCATTTTCCAAATTTTCCAAATGAGACCCTTCATTCCCAAAGCCCTTCAATTACCAATAGCCCATATTTAACAGATCAGAGCCTGTATTTTCAGTGTATCTATTAGTGGGGGATATTAGAGCGGAATTGAGCAGAAATGGAATGATTAGAATTGAATGAGCAGACCTCATCATATCCGAGTGCGATGATTGCTCTGAAGCTGTCTTATCTGCTTCAGTTTTATTTAGGCACTGTGTGGAAGGTGGAAAGATTCATAGTGTCTGATTAAAAAAATATAGCTTGATAACTGTATAATCAATTTATATATAATAATTTGGTAACACTTTACAATAAGGTGTCATTTTTTTACATTAGTTACTGTATTAACAAACATAAACAAACAATGAATGATACATTTATTCATCTTTATTAGTGCTGCACGATTAATCATATCGCAATCGCGATGTCAGCCTATGCGATTACATTACAGCAAATGTTGCGATTATATTAAATAAACAAATGCATTCGTGGACATAACAAGACATTAATTCTTGCGTTCACACCAGACACGAATGAAGCGTTAAGCGTGAGTGATTTACATGTTAAGTCAATACATCCTTAACATGGGCACCGAAAACAATATGCGCTGCTTACGCTCTGCTGACACATGCAGTGTGAAACCGGCATAAACTCGACATGTTCATGCGTTGCCCAAGTCACCTCAAGTGTTGTACGCACTTTTAGCAAAGAGGGATTTGAGAAAATGATTGGCACACTGGACAAGAAATACCAAAAGAAATATACTAAGTATATCATCCAGCTAAAATGTTTTGGGGCAACATGTAAAAATAAAAAAAATGGGTATTTGTTTTATTTATCTGTACTTTTGACTTTTTTATTTAATTTTAATGATAATTTAATGTAATTTAATTCAGTAATGTAAAGATGTTACTGTTATTTAATTTTGTACAATTTAGTTTTAATTTGTTGTTGCTAGATTGCACTGTATACGCTATCTCAGTTGAGAAATACAGATTTCAGCATTATTAGTTATCTGTGTGTGCATTTTCCTTGATAACAAGTTGAGTCAAACCACTTATATATCGTATCGCAATCGCTAATCACAATTTTGACCTTAATAATCGCAATGTGACATTTTTCCCAAATTGTGCAGCCCTAATCTTTATTAACATTCATAAAATTACAGTCATTCATTGTTAGTTCATGTTAGTTCAAAGTGCTTTAACTAATGTTAAAAAACACAACTGTTTGTTTTTTTTACGGAATAACGGAATAACCAACTGTTTCTTTCACTAATGTTACCTAATGAACCTTATTGTAAAGTTTTACAAATAATTCATTAGTGAGCTTTCTCGCTGCATGGTTCACCCAAAAATTGAAATTTCTGTCATCACCACAAAAATATATATTTTGAAAATATAGTTTGTTTATTTTTTTGTTTAGTCCCATATAACATTAGTTAATGGAGAACCGAAAATGTTTGGTACAAACATTCTTTAAAATATATTTTTTATGTACCACAGTAGAAATATTCATATCATAATTAAGTCTATGAAGTTTGTTTTGTTTGAGGCTGTTTTTGAGTTTGTTGTGGATCCTTGGATTTGCACAGCGCTATCATTTCAGATAAAGGACCATGAGGTTGGGTTCATCTTTGGCCCAGCATTGGCTCTATATTGGCCAAATGTGATCCAGCGTTGGCTCAGCAGGTCTGGTGTCAGGTGAGGGGTGCAGACAAGCCCTCTCTCTCCAGCTCCAGCAGGACACCTCACAGAACTCGCCAAATCTGTCACCGTGATCCAAACACACATGTTCTGAGAGCAGCTAACGGGGCCATGTGTGAGCACAGCCTGCTTCTGTTTTACAAGAATCAAACCTATTGTTAATGTTTGCTCGTTTGTTGTCCCAACAAAAAATATAACATGTCCTGGAGGAAGAAATCATGGATGTTTTACAGCATGAAAGTGATTTTGCGAAAGAATAATAGGATGGAAATTAAATCTGAGAACAAAAAAATCCCAACATTAATTACGTAGTTTATTTATTTGTTTGAACTATGATTATCATCTGTTAAAATGTATAAAATTTCAACTGTTAAGCAATTAAAATTTTCATATAGTTGTATTTTTAGGTAATTTTACCAATTTTATTGTATTAATTTTATATTCAGACTACTGTTTAACAAGTTTTTTATTTTATTGTAGTTTTCAAAAGAAGTCTCTTATGCATACCAAGGGTGCATTTTTTAATCAAAAATGCTGTAAACACAGTTATACTGTGAAATATTATTAAAATGTAAAATTGTTATGTTAATATATATTATACAATGCAATTTATTTATGTGATGCCGTCAGAACATTTATCATAATTATTCCAGTCTTCAATGTCACATAATCTATCAGAAATCATTCTAAAATACTGATTACTGAATAAAGAGATATTATCACTATTAAAAGCAATGGTGTTCATATTCATATATCAAACATTCAGTTTACACCAAGCCTTCAAAAAGATTAGCTGTCTTGTTGTGACTAAAAGCTGAAATCTGGACAGATAAGAGGATCCAAGTTTCCTCAACAGTCCATCTGACCTCCCACCGCTTGGAAGTGGAAAAGAGAGAGAGACAAGCTGCCCTGGAACACATGGTGAACACCTGCAGGCCAGAACACACACACACACACCATCAGGCTGTACACTTGCCCATCCTGGCAGTTCATTTTACAGCCTTCTTTCTGTGTCTAACTGATCTATGATTTCCTTTCTGTTTCATGTCCATCAAGCTATAATATTTTGCGTTTAAAAGGAAGAATTCACCCAAAAAATAAAACTGTCATCATTTGTTCATATATTTTCAAAGAAGTTCTTCTTTCTTTCATGAAGCACAGAAGATGTTTTTCATGTATTGAAAGTACATAGTGACCAAAAAGCAGTCCATATGTGTGCTGTATTGTTGTATGTATTATGCTTATGTGCTATATAATAGCCGTATGTAAATGTGGTGAGCTAGTTGAGTCACTTGAGTTTGTTCTGGAGTTTTTATCAGTCTGATGTGAGTGGCTGTGGAGACGCTCTCTAATGTGATGCAGCAGAGGCAGATTGGTTGATTATTCTGTCAGCTCTAGAAAAACGAATGGTCTTGTTGTGACATGTCACTTTGGCTCAGGGTAAAAGTGTGTGTGTGTGTGCTTGTGAAAATGTGTCAGACTGCGAGTGTATGTGTGTGTGAGGTGTGGATTGGATCAGTGATGTGTCTTGACCCTCTTGCTGCTCTGTGTCTTTGCAGCATCCCCGGCTCTGCAGTGTGTGCGTTTGATATGCAGCAGCTGGCACGTGTGTTTGAGGGCAGATTCAAGGAGCAGAAATCACCAGAATCCATATGGACCCCTGTACCTGATGAACTTGTACCTAAACCCAGGTACCTGTCTGACTATCAGTCTTGCTATCTATAATTCCATACATCTATCAATCATTCTATCCATTGTTCTATTCATCCATCCATCCATCATTAATTAACCCATTCATTAATTTTTCTTTCTGTCGCTCTATTGTTCATAATTTGATCTATCAATCATTCTATCTACTGGTTATCCTTCTACTGACGTCATCATCCACCCATCTATCCATCCATATATACGTTTTTTTACCAGGCATTCTGTTCATTAATCCATCCATCCATCCATTCGTCTATCAATCTGTCATTCTATTCTATCTTTCATTCTATTTATCCATAAATCAATAAATCTATCAATCAGTCATCCATCCATCCATCCATCAATCAATATATTAATCTATGCATTCATCCATACATCCATTATTCTATTTATCAATGTTAAAAATGAACTAATGAAGTGTTCAATTTGGATTTTTATATAGTGAATGTGGTACTTGTACTTTCCTAGGCCTGGAGGATGTACAGTCCAGGGGTCAAGGTTTAGCTCCTCCAACACTCTTCCTGACGAAGTCTTGAATTTCATCAAAACGCATCCTCTGATGGATGAAGCGGTTCCTTTGCTTGGACACAGACCATGGATAGTCAAGACTATGGTCCGGTAAGATGAGAACACTACTCAACACAGGTGTTGTGGAAGAACATCAATAAACCCAAAAATGCTTGTTATATGTAGTGTGTTGCAGAGAGTTGAAAAGTTGAAACGTCATTCTCAAGTTCTGCTAAAAGCCATGCTGCTTAAACAGAAATTGCCTGAGATATCAGGAATCAAAGTCCGAGCTGTGCTGTAGTGGGTAGTCTTAACAGCACCTACATTCAAAGGACATCATTCTGTGAGCATTCCTATTAAACGTTAGTGAACATTAGTGAATTACTCCTCATAAAGATTTCTCAGGTTTTTCACGATTACAACAAAGTTAAAGTATGCAGAAAGTAAAAGCTGGTGTGAGCCGTCAGAGACGCTGGTGAAACTCCTCTGTGTTTGCAGACTTTAATCCAAATAAGCGGTTTTATACCTAATCTTCTCGAGTCTCAACAGGGAGAGTATTTACGAATCTTATCTCTTACATCCCTTTTTAATTATTTCATAAGCTGTATTAAGTATAATACACCAAGAATGGTTTAAAACAGATAGCGACAGCACTAAAATCTGATTTATGTTTAAAGCTATTACATTACAAACTATGATCATCTGCTGAATTCAACCGAATTTGCCGTCTTAATGTTTCAGTGCACAATTCATCAGTGAATGCTATTCTAAAGAAAATATCTCATTGCAAAGTTTATTTAAACTGTAATAACTTGATGTACCTCTGAAAGGACTCTTTTATTCCTCAGAATTGTAAATAGGGCATATGGGTGGGGAAAATAATACAGCGTTGCATTGTTTTTTCTTATTCAATATTCTGTTTCACTTGGATATATGTCACATTATGCTTGCAAAATGGCTTGCAAATGCAGTTTTGTGCTGATTTTAAAGCACTCTTTTATTTGGCTGCTGTAAACAGCTTACATTTAACATGATAAAATATATTCTTGGCTGAAAAATGTTCTTTAATTGTTTTTCATCATATTGGTGTTGCAACTGTTTTATAAAAGCAATAAGGTTTTGTAATGTTGTTCATATTGTTTTGTTCCCCTCGCTCTTAAGGTACCAGCTGAACACTATGGTGGTGGACACTGAGGCAGGCCCACATCGCAATCGGACAGTGGTGTTCCTCGGATCCACCAGGGGAACTGTTCTCAAGTTCCTCATCACACCCAGCCCAGAGAACCCTTACTCCAACACCAATACCTTTCTGGAAGAGCTGGAGGGCTACAACCCAGAAAGGTGAAAGAATGTTGTGTTTGAAAGTGGTTTAAGGCAAGACCATTGTTTTTTCAGACACTGGTCAGTTTTGAGATTTTGCATCTTCTGTCATAGTAGTGCAAAGAAAACATCCAAAATATACATTTACATTAATTTGTATGTATAGATTTCAATCACAATCCATTGTTTTCAGTCACGTGACCAGTTCAAAGATCTGGAGGGAAAAACATCCACAGAACTGCAGCAAAAGCCTGTTAATTTTCCATCAGTTTCACAGCAGCAAATATTTAAATTCACCCAGAAATGGAAATTCTGTTTTCATTTACTTAAAAAGGTCATACAAAAAAATTTCCACTAGCTAATATGATTCTTTAGGATCTTAATGGAAAGTTTGTAATATAGATTGCTTTAAAAATTCTCAAAGATAGTGTAAAAAACACTTCTTTTACCCTGTCAAAAACAGCTCTTTAGAAATCACTCTGTTCTGTGTATTTCCCCTATAAATCTTCACGAGCTCCGCTGACCCCGCCCCTCTTTTCCAAGGCGCTCTCGGAGGATCTTTTTTTTAGCCATATTCATAGTGAAACTTGCTTATTAGCACATTATTAGGAAAGGCAATTTGCAAAGATTCATTAAAAGACATTATACTCACTGCTTCTGTAGGTGAGGCTGTGACGCCACGCCGACATGCATTTGAGATTGGCTTGATTTCAGAAATGGCAACTTATTCTTCTTTTAATTTAATAAAAATACTTGTGGATCTTTATCATTGTAGGTTGGTTGTGTACACACACTCCCAACACACATTTCAGTCCAAACTGCTTGAAAAAGTGTATGTACCTCTGTATGACTCCCTTTAAAATATCTTCCTCTGTGGCAGAACAAAGAAATTCATACAGATTTGGAACTACTCAAGGGTGAGTAATTGATGACAGAATAATTTTTTTTGGTGAACTATTCCTTTAAGCTCCTGTGGCAATATTTAAATCATTAAATGACGTGACAAAACATTGTAGAAACACTTAAAGTGCCACAACATATTTAAAACAGTAATATTGGAATATCAAATTTAGTAATCTCTTTATTAATTATACATAGTTACACAGGAAAGCAGATAAGGCCGGAGCATGAACGCAATCCACTTAATTGTTCAGTGTTTACCTTATAATGTTTTTTAATGGGAAAGCACTTAACTTGAAATTTTGCACATTGCATTTATATTCTGGCTTCATCTGCTGGCCTGTACAAAATATACATCATTAATAAGATGTTTACTGAATTTCACCTTATAATACCTGCATTTTGCTACATTACAAACTGCATAAAAATGACTGAATTACTGGCGGTCAGTTGAGCAAAGCTTCGTTTTGCCCTCAAGAGGGGCGTTCCTATAAAAGTGTGAAGTCATGTGAAATACACATGAATATCAATACACATGTAAAGGCAGTTTTCCCAAAACCTTCATATCAGTAGCATGTGTATTCACCAAACCTTACAGTTTTTATCTATATTCTGAGGGTTTCTGTACCATGTTTGTTATTATATAATTTGCCTTATAATTATTTTATCAAATACTCACCATTATTTACACATTATATATCAGATCAAACCAGCTTTACTGGGATAGATGGGGAAAATAATTTAAATGATTCAAAGCAGGTTTAAAAGAACAAAGATAGTAGTGTCATTGTTCAGCTGAGGTTCAGTGTCGATTCAGTTCTGTTCAATAACATTGTAAGATAAAAAAGTAGCACAGGTATGTTTGTAGCAATAGCCAAAAATACACTGTATTGGTCAGAATTATTGTATCATTATGTAAACATTGTGTTCCAATAAGATATTTAGTCAGTTTTTACCGTAAATATGTCAAAAGAAAATGTTTGATTATTAATACATATTGCTAAGAATTAATTCGGACAAATTTAAAGGCAATTTTCTCAATATTCAGAATCAGTCAAATACCGTCCTATCACTACAAACCATACATCAATGGAAAACTTATTTATTTAGGGTTCAGGTGATATATAAATCTTAATTTCGAAACATTTACACTTGTTCAGGGTTCAGGGTCACAAATACCCAGACTTATTTTTTTCTAATTCTTAATAGTTATTTCTAATTAATGGGGGGACAAAAGGAAATCAAAATTCAAAAAGATAAATGTTTAATTCTAATACCTCAACAAAATGAATTTTGAACCTTTTTTCATCTAATGTTCATATTTCAGTTCTAGAATTATATGCAAATTAGCGCATATTTAATTGACATTGCCTCATTTGCTGCCTCATTTGCATATTCAAAATTACTTTTCAGAAAAATTTTAATGCAAAACAACTGCCTTAATTAAGAATATGACAGTGCAAGAGAGATATATCTGTGCTGCCTCCAAAACGATGAAAACATCTTAGTAGGCCAAATGTTACATTGGTTTTTTACATGCCTTGATGACTTCCTGCCTTCTAGATGAGGCAGCTTGTTGCAAGATTTGGACACAGAGTTTGTCTTTGAAAAGTCAGGAGCAGAGATCAAGTTGTCACCTTTCATCTGTTTTCAGACTTTCCCACAGTTTTTTACTGTTGTTGACATTTAGCCCAGGATTAAAAACTTTAGCACTGTCAAAGAGTAAAAGGTATTCAGTATCAAATGCAACTGAAGAAATAAATCCATGCTTTTTATCCACAAACAAACAAACAAATACACAGCGCCTCTGAAAATGTCCTCAAAAGCAAAAGGATGAAAAACGATTCAACAGGGTTTCTTATTATTTTGTGTGTGTGTGTGTGTGTGTGTCTGTGTGTGAGTGTGTAGTGCTCTGATGGATGAAAACATGGATGAGGTTTTGAAGATGAAAGGCAGTACCTGTCTGGAGGAAGAACAGTAAGGTTCAGAGAGTTGCATGCTGGGAGATGAAGGCGAGTTGTGTGGCGGTTGAGATAAGGTTCTCAGCAGGATGCAGTGCTTGCTGAGAAACACACACACACACACCTGAAACAAAGAGATCACTGTGTCTGCTTGACCTTCTGTCCTGCCTCAGGTGTTCTCTGGATGCCATCCAAAACTCTTACACAACTTCCTGTAATTTGTCTTCCAGCTATTTATCAGTGTTTAGATTATATGTCTGATATCTGTAGAGCTACCATTGGGGAGTTTTTCTGAGGTGTTGTCATTTAATCAGAGTTGTTGCAGTAATTTAGTGCTTTATTAGCAGCTTGACAGTTAATGTGTGTTGGTAACAAACCAACTCTGACTGAATCCCTTGTAGTGTGTATTTTTTGGGCTATTTGCCACATTTTTATAACCACAGACAGTAGAAAGAGAAAAGGAGATTACTCTAGAGAACATGAGATTGAGGAAATTGGATCAAGAGCAAGTCTGGATGAAATTCAGAATTTAAGAAATTGTTCAAGTTGGAAAGTTGGCCACACCCCACAGGAAGTTAAAGTTAAATGACAGGAAGTGAAAAGTCCTAAATTTAATAGTGCATTCTGGAGAAATTATGTCTCGGTCTGTAAATTGTGTGTTCATTATTTATTATACTGTACTTTTATTCAACAATTATTTAGGCAATCATACTTTTATTTAGTAAGGATATAATAAATTGATTTAAAGATACATTAATTTGACTTAAAGTGACATAAAAGTCTACAATCTATGCGGTCTTTTCGGTTATGGTTGGTCCTTCTGTCATGCTGGCTCTCAAGCAGGATCGACACTGGGGATTCAAACACAGACACTTAAATACAAACACTGACGAGGACAGAACTCAAGGCACATAGGGAACTCCGCTGGACACTAATTAACATAATCAACTACACTAGGACAGGAAACACAGGACCAAATATGGGCAAGGGCGGACACATGTCGTAAAATTATATACAAAATAGCTAATATATATGTTGTTTAAAATTACTAATAAACACTTTCACTTTTCATTCTATTGGTCTTTTGGAAAATCTGTTTAGGTTTACCCTCTTCCTGACACCATTTTGGTATTGTACCTTTAAGACTATAAATGACATGTACTGGATATTCTATAAATAAATAGTGATTGGTTAACCTTCTCGCATGTGAAATGATTTAGAATGTCAGGGGCTGCTGAGTGCGGGTGGTCAAACTGTATGTTAATGTGTTCATGACTCATGGAGACTCTGCTGTGAAGTTGTTGGGTTTTAATGAGTGTGTGTATCTGTGTCCTAGGAAATGTTTGGTTGTAAAAGTGCACGAGGGGTTGTATTGATGACTTCAATGTGTGTGTGTGTGTGTAGGTGCGGAGATGACTCTGTGCAGGCAAGGCAGCCTCTCTCTCTGACCCTGGACAAACCCAGTCACACACTCCTGCTGGCCTTCCACTCTTGCGTGGTGCGAGTGCCTGTTGCGCGGTGCCAACTGCACTCCAGATGCATGAAGTAAGAAAACACACACAAACTCTAATTAAACACACTCTCATTCACATGCTCTCTTGTTTTCCATCTTAAAGTAAATAGTGCCACCCAAACGCACACTGCTTCATCAGTGGCTTTGAAATTACTGTGACCCAGCTTTTACAATTTCCTTCACACACACACACACACACACACACAAACACACAAGATCCTTCTGGCCCATCTCCCGTACGGCACATTTGGAACGGTCTCTTCCTGTGAAGCAGTAAAATTCTGGTGTAATTCATCCGTGATTAATGGAAGAGGCTTTGATTGAGTCTGCTGACGCTCTCTCTCGTCTTGCGGGACACGGTACAGTACCATCTGCACCAATTCTAGTCTTTCCAATCCACTTTGAACGTCTGCAGCACCATGTGCTGCTCAAAAGACTCTTGCACCAGCAGTTTGTGTTGCTATGGGTGGTACATGCATGGAAACAATGTTGTAGGATTTACTTTTTCTCTCATAAATTACTAAACTAAAAAAATGGATTAGAAACTATTTTGCCAGCATTTTTTTTTACACTGTACAGAACTTTAAAATATCCTTTTCCTCAAATCCACATAGACGTGAAACAAAGAATACAATACTAAATATAAATGCATTGTTTTGAATAAAATATAAGGTAAATATATTTATTACTATTTGGAATGTAAATCTACCCACTTTAAATTTTATTATAAGCAATTAAAGCATTATATTAAAATTTATTAGTGCTGTCAAGTCAAGTCACTTTTATTTATATAGCGCTTTTAACAATACAGATTGCAGCAAAGCACTGAACACTATCAAATGGAACAACAGAGTAATGGTAATGTATAATGACGAGATTAAGCTTTATTTATCAAACGCAGAGACGGTCT
>JAUYWG010000032.1:19125634-19144597 GCA_034779775.1 Enteromius afrohamiltoni
CAGCATCAACACATATATTATGTAAAGAAAAACTTTTATTTTGGATGCGATTAATCACGATTAATCATTTGACAGCAGTAAAATCTATCTATATATATATATATATATATATATAGTGTGGTCAATATGTATTTGATCACCCTGTGATTTTGCAAGTTATTTTTACTTAGAAATCTTGAAGGGGTCTACAATTTTCAGCATAGGTGCATTTCCACTGTGAGAGACAGAATCTAAAAACAAAAATCCGGAAATCATGTTTTGTGATTTTTTGACAATTTATAATTTATTTGGGAATTACTGTGTCAAATAAGTATTTGATCACTTGCTCATCAGCCAGATTTCTGACCCCTATTTTGCTTTTAAATAGTCCAGCTACACTCCGCTCATGATTCTAAATTAGTAGCTCCTGTTTGAAGTCGTAAGCCGTCATAAAGACACCTGTGCACCCCACAATCAGTAGCAACATGGGCAAAACCAAAGTGCTGTCCAAAAACACCAGAGACAAAATTGTAAACCTTCACAAAGCTGGAAAGGGCTCCGGGGCAATTGCCAAGCAGCTTGGTGAAAAAAGAACAACTGTTGGAGCAATGGTCAGAAAATGGAAGAGGCTGATGATGACTGTTAATGTCCCTCAGACTGGGGCCCCACAGAAGATCTCTCCTCGTGGGGTATCAATGATGCTAAGAATGGTGAAGAATCAGCCCAGAACTACACGGGAGGAGCTGGTCAATGCCGTGAAGAAACCTGGCACCATTGTTTCCAAGGCTACTATCAGTAATACACTAAGACGTCGTGGTTTAAAATCTTGCATCATGCTCTGTGGGTGTTTTTCTGCACAGGGGACAGGACGACTGCACTGTATTAATGAGAGGATGAACGGGGCCATGTATTGGGCAAAAACCTCCTTCCCTCAGTCAGGTTCGTGGCTGGGTCTTCCAACATGACAATGACCCAAAACACACAGCCAGGAAAATCAAGTAGTGGCTCCGTAAGAAGCATATCAAGGTTCTGGAGTGGCCTAGCCAGTCTCCAGACTTAAATCCAATTAAAAATCTTTGGAGGGAGTTGAAACTCTGTGTTGCTCAGCGACAGCCCCAAAACCTGACAGATCTAGAGAAGATTTGTATGGAGAAGTGGGCCAAAATCCCTCCTGCAGTGTGTGCAAACCTGGTGAAGAACTACAGGAACCATTTGACCTCTGTTATTGTAAACAAAGGCTTCTGTATATCCAAATATTAAATTTTTTTCACTCAAGTGATCAAATACTTATTTGACACAGTAATAATACAATGTGATTTATGGATTTTTCTTTTTAGATTCTGTCTCTCACAGTGGAAATGCACCTATGCTGAAAAATTCACTGACCTCACTGTATATGTGTGTGTATATATATATATATATATATATATATATACCCTACATTAGTGCTGTCCAACAATTAATCATGATTACTCACATTCAAAATAAAAGTATTTGTTTACATAATATATGTTTGTGTACTGTGTATATTTATTATGTATAAAATGCATAGTGCAAACTGCAGCTGAATGTCTGAGTCATGTCTGTCCATAAATCATAATTTCTGTTCTCTAGTTCTGTTTCCTGTATTCGTTATAGAGGAGGTCTGTATTGTCCTCTGTAAAAACAATGACAAACATTGTGTATGTGTGTGTGTAGAAACTGCATTGCGTCCAGAGATCCATACTGCGGCTGGACCAGAGGAAGTACCTGCTCACTCCTGAGGCCCGGCACCAGGTTAGAAAGAAAACCAGAAATATACTCTACACAAATATAAATGCTTGTCGTTGCATGCATGCTGTATGCTGCATGCTGTTGTACTTGACATGTCTCTGAGCCTCAACTAAAGGAGGCAATAGAGTTATCCTCAAATTTTTACACAATTAAAGGTGTGCAAATTCTGCACCACTACTGTCACAAGATGCAAATGTCTTTACACAAGTTTCCAAAACACTCCACTTATCTGCCACTGGCCAATCAGACATGTAGTCCTGCCATCACGCATTCCATTGCTGGAGCCAATGCTGATGTGTTAACACAAATAACAAATTTTTAGATTCTATTAAAATTTAGAACAAATGTTCTTCCAGTTACATTCATTTAAAATGTGATTAATAATAATGGTCCCAAAATGTTACCACAATAAAATATTACCTCTATTATATCATACATACATACATACATAAATTTTAGTCCATCTACATTTTTTTTAAATGTTACTACTTTGAAACGAACATACCCGTAATGTTTGTAAACTGATAAAATGGAATATTCCCTTAGACATGATAAACATAAAAAAGTACAGTGCAGTAAAAGTACCATTGGCCTGAAAACAGTTGAATGTTGGATTGTGTTCAGACACATTTCTAAATGCAATGATGCATGAAATTAAGATTGCATAACTAGAACTGCTTGCCTTCACGTACATGCATAGAATGCATGTTGTGTATCTAATCAGTGAATACGTGGTTACTGTTCAAATCCTTTTGTTCCTGTTTTGCAGATTACCTTTCGTGCAGGACGTTGAAAATGGAAATACCTCACATCTCGGAGACTGCGACGGTGAGTTTGTGAACCAGTGGGATGTGACCTTTGGCTTCCTGCTCTACCTTCAATGCACCTCTCCTTTTTCAAGAGAATTCTCTAGCAACTCTTCAACAATACAGAAAAGATCCAGTCTGGTCTGGTTAGAAAGTTTTGCTCAAGCGAGAAAGTCACAGGTTGCATCGGGAGAAATGGAGGAAGATAATGAGGGAGAAACAGAGCCTTCAGTCTTTTCTTTTTAGAAATTAATTGATTTCTTTAAAGTACTGCTATGTGCCCGGGTGCGAGTTAGCAACATTGTTTACATTGTTAAAAAGACAAAAGATGGTTTATATTTTCAAACAATGAGAAGCTTAGATTTGCTTTCTGCTCCTAATGGCATTTTGCGAAACTGGCAGCATATGCAGCATCTTTCCAATTTTCATGGCTTAGAACGCTTACATTTGTTCCAAAGTTCAGATTTAGCAGAATGTGGAAAAGCAGCAAGGTTCTCAAGTCTCATCTCGAGGAGTTCTTGACATAACAGACTGCCACAGGTACTCAGTAAGAAGAGGCTATATATCACTGCAGCTGTATAGATTCAGCTGAGTAACACAGAAGAGAGAAAGAAAGCACACAGAACGAAATAGATTAAAGTTCAATGGCTTAGTAAGTGTGTACTTTCAAAGAATCTGTTTTTGTGTGGTAGTTTCTGGATAAAAATGGAGAACAGCAGCAGAATACGAGTGTCTTTTTTGGATTGCTAATCTTGACACAGTTTGATTTAGGAAAAGAATGATGGGCTCTTTGTAAGACTTATAGTTTTTAGGAAACACAAATGAATTTTGAGTGCATTCAGGTTAATATGTGCTATATAGTGTAAATATATCAGCTTAAAAACAGTAGATCTCAAAGGCCCCCGTTGTCCTGTTTGTTTTCTTTTTTATTAATGTGAAAAAATTGTTTTCACATGTCACTGATATTTTAAACGAATGGCACGTGGTTAATTTTTAAAGGTTACTGTTTTTTAATAGGTTAATGAATGGTATGCCCTTCAGTAAAAAAATCATTTAGATTGATGTTAATTTAGAATTAATTTTTATTTAAATTAGAGTGTGAATATGTGTATTAATAATAATTATTTCAATTTAAAAAATTACGTTTGTTGAGCTACTGTCAGAAAAGCAAGAGGAGAGCTGCCACAGAGCAAGTTGTCACATACCATAAAATCTATTTTGACTTTTTGGCTCACTTTTTGACAACAGAGCTTTAATATTATATTTTAAGTAATTAAAATATAGTCATCGTTTAGTGGCCTGGCTGGTGTGCTTGTTTACAGTATTGTTTTAGTGTTATTTATACAGTATACTATTATGGTATTTATAAAGATTTTGAATTAGCTTCTGTTAATATATTTTTTATACACTACATAAACAAATCAATTGTGAATCAACTGATAAATGTGAATTATCAAAGAGAGTCAATTGTAGTCATACACAGTGTGAAGAAAAGTCACAGACATTCGGATCCATGTGCAAGAGATTTTAATAAACGTAGTCAGGCAGGCAGGGTCAGATAACAAGGCAGATAGTATCAGAGACAAACCAGAATCACAATCGATAATCAGGCAGAGGTCGGGGCAGGCAGCAGACACTCAGAACAAAGAAGCAGGCAAACAAGTCAGTAAGACAGGCCGCATGATGAGGAACACCTGGGCCTGTGATCAGTCTTAGCTACGGGGCATTGTGGGAAATGAAGTTCGAGAGAGTAATACTCCCGTGATGGTTCCCTGCCACTGAAAAGAGAGCCAGAGGCTTTGTGTGTTACACACAGTACTCAACCCACTGTTTTCTGTTATATGTGCACTATACTTGTCACATTGTTGTGGTAAATATGGTTGTATGAATATAGCTAGAAAGATTTCCAAATCTCAGAAAAACCTGTACAATGAGAGAGTGTTTCAACATAAAGATGGAGGCTGAAGCATGTATTTACACACAGAGAAAAAGGGAGGGGCGGAATTAAAATGTAAAACAAAATTAACCCCAACATCAAGAGGCAAATGGGAACTAATTAAAGATATCCTTGAAAAGAAATTTAGGCACATTCATTATATAATGAGCCCATAGAAATGCATCTGTAAAATGGCTGCTGTCTGGCCAGTCTAATATGATTTGGTTTTTGGGCTATATGAAGCAGAGTCACAGTCTCATTAAACTCAGCACTCCTGCTGAAACAGCTCCAGTCTGGCGGTCAGCTGTCCTCTCGTCTACATCAAACGCCTGTCTTCTTCTGTCCTCTCTCGGTCCATCCATCACACAGAAGTTCAGACATATTTTAAAGAGCCGAAGATGAGTGAAACACAGAATGCCAAAAAAGATCAGAACAGAGAGAGAGAGAGAGAGATACAACAAATTTGTTCAGAGCTTGTTTGAAATCACTGTTTGATGCTGCTGAAGTTTGACAGAAACAGGCAAGTACATTAAAATTAGCCATATAGTAATGTTAATGTTCAGATGACATTTTAAAGCTATTAAAGTTACCCAGCCAAGCACAATGAGTTGCTTTGTCTTATCAGTGTTGCATAAATATGCTAATTCGCTTTAAATACGCAAAACATTTGTACTATGAAATATTGTAGTTTTTATTTTATTTTATTTTTTTTGCTTATTATTACATTTTATTGCTCATTATTAAAGTAGTTAATATTTTAATAATTTTGTAAAGTATAATTTATTCTTGTTGTGGCAAAGCTGAACTTTCAGTTGAAAATATGCTACAAATACAAATAATACAAAGATATAAGAGAAGTCTACCAATGGTCATGAGGTTTCTGTCTCTTGAAATGGTTGCTACATGTTACTACATACACCCCTGAGGATACATACACACACCCATTACAAGCAATCTGGTAGCAGTATTTTAGTCTTTGGGAATGTTCAAAGGAACTAAATATTAAGGAAAGGGTTCAATTGTTGAGTGTGTTGTGTGCAGCAGACTCCTGCTGTTACAATGAACAAATGCAATGAGAGCTGCTATTCCCAGCTGAGACTACAAAAGTTTTAATGGAAGACAACAGAAAGGGATCGACAGAGAGCATACCAGAAAAGAACAAAAAATTGGGGTTTGTGCATGAATGTATGTGTGTATACTTTTGTCTCAGTGTCACTAAGTGTGTTAGGGAACAGTAATGTGCTTTGTCAAAGAGTGTATGTAAAGTAGTGTATATGTTTTTTTCTGAGCACTACAGTGGCGCTACTACAGTATTCTTTGAAGAACAGCACACAATATTAATTTATAAATTGAAAGAGTGAGTAACTAAACAATAACAGTTCACCAAAAAATATCATTTGCTATCTTTAATGTCTTTCCAAACTGGTTTGTCTCCTTTTGTGGCCTATAGTAGAAGGAAAATCATTTGGACTGACATGTGTGTAAGTAAATGATGACAGAATTTTCCTATTTGGGTGAACTCTTCTTTTAAAAGTCCTCTTACTGTCAAGACTTTTACTAGTTTGGATACTGAAGTAGACGCAGAGTCTGACAGCTTCTCATTTCTGAGACGGCTAACAGCCCACACAATACGGTACTGCTAGAGAAGAGATAGTCAGCGAGAGCAAAGCCAAGAGAGGAGATAATAGAGGAAAAGAAGTAGACTGAGAGAATAAAGGTTAAAACCAAGGACATCTCACAGGGAACAGCAGAAGAAAGAGTACAAGAAATGCTGTAAAAAGAAAGAAAGAGAAAGGCCAGAATTACACAAACGCCAGTTCCAAGAGAAACGATTAGAAAGCAGAGTATGAAAAGCAGGAGTCATCAACTCCAAAAACTGCTAAGTTCTTTGAATTTATGAAATGATCTCTTTAGACTTTATTTATTTCTGACATCTACTCACATTTCCAGAATGAATCTCAATTGCACAGGTTGCTCAAGGTCAGTGATTGACATTGGCTTTTGCATGTTCATGGTTCTTGAGGCAGGACATTTTAAAAGGACAAGGTTTCTAAGGTCATATTCCATTTCTGTAAAGCCAAGGCCTTAGCCTACTGAAACACACTGTATCAAGTTCATTGAATTAGGAGCGACTGTAGTCAACAGTCTCTTGTTTCTTATCGATTGCTGGGGCTTTAATGTACAGAAACTCAATAGATCAATTGCACGGCACTTCATAAGTCATGAGGAGCTTCTTTTATGCTTTTGTAAGCCATTCAAGTGTCAGTTTTTAAATTATTAGTCCTCTTGAACTTAATAGTTTCAATATTTGTAGATGTTACTGTGTTATTTAGAAGACACAAAATTGCATTTTGGCCTTCAATGGACAGTTTTGCTAAACACACAAATTAGCACAAGAACACAATTCCAAAACAGCACTGGTGGGCATAGAAATTTCTGTGGGTAATTTACTAATGTGAATGAAAAAACACAAATGAGACATCTCATTTACATATCGACCAATGCAATATACCAAAGCACAAATTAGTGTAGTTACAAATAAAAAATAAAGAAATAAAGAAGCCAAAGTACGTTGATAAAAATCAGAGACCAAAAAATGTAAGGGTTGCAAGACGTTTTGATAGACCTGGTATTGTATGATTCCTAGTTGAGGGTTACAAGTCATCTTTTATTTCCTGAAGCAAAAAAAAAAAAACATTGCTCGGCAAATTATATGTTTAGATAATGTGGTGTTCTTACCAAATTTTTCAATTTAAGCAATTTCAAGTGCAAAATAGTTTAGGCCTTCCTCTGTCATTTCCGACCTGAATTTTTATTTATTTTTTTTAAATCACATCTTCATCGGAATGATGAAATATGTGGACTTTTATGACACTTGGAATGTGAACACAGAAAAAAATTCAGGGCATGATTCGAACAGGCTAAGTGGGCGTAAAAACAGTATTTTACACTTATGGTCCTTGGTCAAAAATGACCGACATTAGAAAATGAATGGGAAACACATCAATTTAGAGAATACATACAATCTACAAATCAATCACAAATCTGAAAACAACTACACAGTAGTGACCGGATGACACCAAAAAACATCAAGAGTGTGATATAGATATATCCAGTCAATCACAAATGCGTGCACACACACACACTTACACCTATGTAACACAGAGCAAAGTTTTGAGAATGTAAAATCCATTCAATAATTCAATCATAACACAGAAAAGCTTAGAGCAGTGAAGGAGTGACACACTAAATCATCAAGATTGTAAAGTAAACACACACACATTTGATTTTTGTGAAAAGTGGGGACATTCCATAAGTGTAATGGTTTTTGTACTGTAAAATCTACATGTGCTATTGCCATACACCAACCCTACACCTAAAATAGACGTTCATTGTTGTTTGCATAAATCATTATGTTTGAATTAACTGCATTTAAAAAAAAATGGATGCTTGCCTTCTCTTTCGCAATGTTAATGCAATGTTCAGGTTTGACTAATCATAATGCAAAAACATGTTTAAAATCAATATTTATATACATATATTTATATACAAAAAAACCCCTAAATGTTAAAAAAAATTACTCTTTAAGAATGTCTTAATATATATTCAAGTCTACAACTAAATGTGAGTAAGCAATTTTAGGCTAAAAACAATTAGGGAATTCATAAGCCTCTATAAATTCCTATAAAGCCATCTATTAGTTAAACCCATGCAATTACACGTTTTTTTTTCATTGACCAGGGGGAGCTAAAAAAAGGTCAAAAGAGTGTTTTTGAAAGGCCTAGTCTTTATTTTAATGAGAAATGCTACATTAATATAAAACAATGTTAAAAATATTGGGGGAGAAAAAATTACTATTTTCAATGGGAAAAACTGTTAATTAATATTGCATAAATATTAATTAGTAATATAAAATTCTCTCAAAATACAAAAGAAAAAATATTATTAAACAAAAAAATGTTCTATTGATTTTAACAGGGGGCAAAAAAGTACAATTTCAGGTGTCCAGTCATTTTTGACCTATAGGACCATGAGTGTGACCCCCAAAATAGGAAGGCTCAAGGGTTAAGACATGATTTTTGCATGATTTTTGCGTTGCATGATTAATTTCAGCACTCTCCTCCCATAAATTTTTGTGCAAGAAGGCAAGTTGCACTGGCGCAAGCTGTTGGTACAACTGACCCCAAGTTCCTTGATGATTTTGGATTGTAACATATTTTCCTTTCTTTCTTGCAGGTTTGCTACGTGAGAGTTTTATGGATGAGCCGGAAAGTCTTGTTACTTTAAACCTGCTGGTTGTCGCTGCCGTTTCCGCATTCTCCACTGGAGCAGCGCTCTCAGGCCTGGCAGTGTGTTGGATCATGGGTCAAAAACACCGCCACCGTTCACACAGCAACACTCCTTCATCCAGTAATCAGAGGAAGAGTGAAAAGGAACGGTGCATGATGGGACAAAGCAGAAGCGGCTCCGTGATGAGTGTATCACGGCATAGTGGCACAGACCGGCCACGTTCACAGGGAGAAACGCTATTTGTAATGCCAAATGGTTGGGTCAAAGCAGGAGACTTGGATCCAGGTCTGCTTCCCACACCCGAGCAAACTCCCCTGCAGCAGAAACGTGGGCTACGCCTGTCCGATTCTGGTTCCAGTTGGGATCAAAGTCAGACCTTCTTGAGCTCAGTGGGAACTCAGTGTCCACCTCCACCGTCCACATTGTTTCTCAGCTCTAAACTCCTGCAAGGATCTGGTCGACGCCATGAGGAAGCCATTGATATCGACCGCCAACGCTATGTCTCTCTCTCCAAGTACCGGGATCAAGGAATACGCCCAGGCACACTTCTTCGTAAGTCAGCAGGCGAATACAATTACCCCATGACTCCCCAAGACTCCCCCGACCGACGGAGAGTGGTGTCTGCACCCAGCACCCAGATAGAGTACAGCGGAGAGCCTCTTCGCTGGACCCACGAGGGTTACATCTTCAGCAGTCATGGCATACCTCCAACGGGCCACCACTATACCCCGGCCTCGCAGCACCCTGCAGGACTGACCCGCTCTGTGCTCCATGGGTCTCGGGGACTCATCGACCTGGCGGATTTCAGCCACCTGCTCGGGAAGGGAGGGAGTGATCGGACACCCACAGGCCAGTGAACATAGAGGAACCAAGATGCAAGGAGTGGGAAATTGTAGAAAAGTGAGTGGCTGAAACCTTATGTGGAATGCGTAACGCAACCTGGCCAATCACAGCAGCTCTCTGTGTCTCGCTCTCTCTTTGTTTCTTTCCTCATCTGCTTGTCATCCTTTTCCTCATTTATCTGGAACTGCTTGCATGAGGAAAATTCAAAACTGGACCTCACAGGCTACAAGAGCAGCCATTCCATCTGGAAACACCTCTTTCTTCTCTCTATTTATCCCTCACAATCACAAATATATAAACAGAGATATGCTTTTCACTGTAGCTCTCATTCTTGCTGACTATGAGTGTTGCTTACCAAACTTTATTGCACATTTATCAGATGGAGGAAAGACATCTTGAAGACTATATATCCCTGAATCTGTTCAGACCTTTACTCTCTTAAGCAGGTTACCCTTCCAGCAGATTTGTAAGTTTGATCTAATGACAGCATTTCAGGCATTTTCACCATCCAGGACAGTCCTTAACTTCTAATCAGACAAAGAACCCTACAGTTTCTTGGAGTTATGACTCAGTGGTCAATAGTTGTTGTTGTTTCTGGCTGATACCAAACTCTAAACAAGGTGCTGTGATTATGGGTGTAAATGCTTTAGGAGCAAATTTGGACAGGTTAAGTGGTCAAAAGGAAAGAATTTGGAATGAACTTGTACTTAGGAATCCCTTACTCTCTCTTTCACATCACAGTGATTATTGATTCGTTCTAACTCCTTGCAGTCCATTAAAATTTACATGTTCTCCATAACATACGTAGCTGTGTTGTAATATTTCAGGCCTACAAGAATGGATTAATGTCCAAGCCCATGAGCATATTTTTTATGACTGATTGAGACCAGCTCATTAAGCCAGAGTCCAAATGCTCCTGAATATATGGTCTTGGCTTAAGACAGACTTTAGTACACCCCTGATTCAAAGAAAGATAGCTGAACCAGCATATGAAATAGGAGAATAAAGAAAAGCAAAGTGCCATATTAGCCAAAATAACAACACTCTCTGTTTCCATCAGCGGCACTTTTTCCTTTGTAAATGCTTGTGTGTGACATCACTAAATGTGGGCGGGGCCCGCCTCATGGTTCGATTTGCAAGATTCACAGTACACCTATTGATGCATTTTTTTGACCAAAATGTAAGAAAACACAAGGTTTTTCTGTTGTATGCTTGGAAATCTTTTGTGTTTTATGACTTTGTTCTGTTGAGTGAGCTGAGGTCTTTACCTCTGCATTACCTCAGCCTTGAATTCAGACTTTACAAGAGAGAGAGACAAAGAGAGAAAACTTTGGTTGGACGAGTTTTGTGGCCTCAACCACATGAATTTCTCTGTGCTGTGTAGCTCTGTGAGTTTTATCAGAGAAACAAAGCTCTCTGAGAACTGAACACGCTGGATTTCAAGTTTTTGTTTTTTTTTGTCTTTTTGTTTTTTTTCTTTCCTTTTTTGTACAGTGAATTTTTTTACACAATATGTAAAATGTAACATGGAACAAAGAACTGAGGCAAAAACACCCACTGTTTTCTAAAAAGACACAATTAGAGACAGAGAAAGACAGACTCTTTCTTAAGGACCTTTGAACGCTTCTTCCTAAAGATGCCGTTTAACCTTTTGTTTCTCCCGGACTTTGAAGGAGAGAAAACGAGAATGGAAACCCTTATGTGAGAACTAAATGGACTAAAAACTCAAGAGATGTCATGTGACTTGAAGCCAGTTATGTTATTGGAAGTGTGTTTGTCTGTGAAGTAACCAATCGTTTTGCATGTCATATCTACCATAATCTCTCTCTTTTTTTTTTTTTATTTGCTTTTGTTTTGAAAGTTCTTCATCAACATCAGGGATTGCAAGTTTTCAGTCATGTGTCCTTCAGTCATTGTGACCTTATATCAGAAAACTAGGGTAATTATCTTAAGATATCATAATCAGATGTACAGAGAAACAATCTCTGGCTCTGTTCCAAACCCTAGTGAGCTGCCTTTCTAAGGCAGTTTCACTCATGAATTGTAGATGAATTTGAGTATGAATATGAATATGCAGATGACTTACATTGCAATTACAGTATACATTTTATCAATTCATACATTCCCTGGGAATCTGATCTTGAAATGTTTAAATTATTTAAAAAATAATTACATGAATAAACAATCAATTAAATGGTATGAAACAGTTTGGAGAGGTAACAGACCTTAATAGTTCTGTCCTATTTCAAATACTAGCTATCATTAGACTAATGAAATTACATTTATTTTAGACACTGTAAATGGAGTTGCTGTCCAAAAAAATAAGACAAGTCAGAGATGTCAAGTTAATTTTGTTTGGAATCTGCCTTCAAATTTGGTTCTCTACGGTTCGGAAAAGAGCTTCTTTCAGACCAGCTTCCTTTTTTAGCTTGACCTGCACACGATTGTCCATCTCCACATAGGCAGCCTTTGTTATTAAACAAATAGCATCAGTCTGTGAAATATTGAAAGCAGATGTCTGATTAGATGAGTTGCCACACACACTTGAGTACACAGGAATGCACTTAATAATGGTTCTCATGCACCTGCAAGATGTGTCTTATTAAAAGCATGTGCTACAGGCATCACTTAAGCATACTCCTCTATACTAGAGAGCACGCTCAAGCCATTGCTGATGCTCTCAGAAAACACACACTCCTGCAGTTGTGTGCAACGGTCGGTTGAACATTGATTAGCTCATAAATCCAGCTGAAAGGAGAGTCATGGTTGATTGCACTGTGTGTGTGCCTGTGTGTGTTTATGAGTTTAAATTACTGTGTGTATGTATTTAGGTCTCCTCTCTTCAGCATTTAAGATACACCAGGTAGGAAATAGGATCCAGATCACAGGAAATAGATTCTGGTAGGCAGGAAATGCAAGGATGTAGCCACTTACCTGTAGGTCAAGGACATTAAAGCAAGTAATCAAATGCAGGAAGCAGTAAATGTGCTAAATGCTAATATGCTAACCATATGTGAAGAAATAAGCATGTCAGAAAGATATCATATACTTTCAGCAAGTTTTTAAGTGTTCAAATTCACAATCGTCAAAGGAAATTGTGCCATATCCTTCTTCATAAGTGTTTGCCAACAGAAAATGGAATCGCTAAGTTTGCTAAAAAGCTACGAAGTTGCCAAAACAAGTGTTTCTTCAAAGTGTTACTTGTCGCACACTATTTGTGGTGTGCTTTTACATTTCTAAGCAATCAGAGTTTAGTTTCTTGCCTGGTGGAGGATAAAACAGGGATTGTTTTTTATTGAAAGAGAAAAGCTAGTACCGCATAGCAACATGCTAGTACTGTAGAAGCGTGTTTTGCCTGGAAAACCACTGCTTGTATTTATAATAGGTTAAGTCTAGTCCCCAGTTCATTATTTCTTTCAAACCTCAAGAAAGACACACACAAAAACTGCCTTCAATAAAAAGATACGTGTATCCAAACTTTAATTTTAGAATTTAGTGCCTGAAGCTAATTTTCTTTCTAGCAAGATGTTGTAAATTAAAAAGGCTTTAAATGTCCATGATTTTGCCCTTCACAATATATCATCACAATATCCTTTGGTTCGGATGATTTCTGGTGTGTTTTTATGCTCAACTGCTCAAAGTGAGGTTGAGTGACATTGACTTTTTCACACAGCGCCATCTGTGTTAATTCTGGTCTATTATTGTCAAAGCAAAGTGTTGAATGTGCTGTGAATGTATTCAAATGATTTTTTCAATAAGCACTTGCTGTCAAAACTTAGCGTCTTTATCTCCGATCATGCTGCAACAAGCACAATATTGTATAATAGTCAAGGCCAACAATGTGTGTTTGACTTTATCCACAATGTTTCATACATTTTTTGTTCCACAAATGATCTCATTTATTGGTTATCACAGACTTTTCTTAACCTCTTGATAACTGGCATTTTGTACGAAAGTGTAAATGGCAACACAGATTTGCCTTCGACGTGAAGGGCTGTGTGTAAGACTGAATCAGTGTTACGTTGAGTTGTTTACGTAGACTCAGCTGCTCTGTACATAGCTCAAATCCTGATTTCCACCCCGCCGCTGGCGATGATGTAATGTCCCTGTGTATAGAAGTCCTGGGGTGGTATCCAGTGAAAATTGTTTTGTTTGTTTGTTGGTTTCTAAATAATCTCACATGTATAGAAGTACACACATATACACTGAGTTTCACACATGAACACACACAACAGTACTGGAGCACACACTTATTTTCAGACGTAAATCAACATGGAGATTTTATCATTCTAATAAACACATTCGATTGTTTGACCTTTGTTTCTGTTAAATGTGTCATCCGTATTATTATTTTTTTTTTCTGATTGTGCAGTAAGTGTCACTAAAGAGTCAAAGAGGTTCCAGTTGTCCAAGATATTATGTAGTTAATTATAAAACTACTATACCAGCTAACTTAAGTCACTGTACAATATACAGTACATATAGGCCAGCTATTAACCTTAACCTGTAACCTTACATCGGAAATTATTTCTACCAGCAGAAAGTTATCATGTAATGAATTATATTTTAAAAATAACATTTTAATAAAAGAAGATCCTATATTAACAATTGTTTAACAAAAGTAGTACATCACTTTAAGCCATGCAAAATAAAATACATTTTCATTATTATGTCTCAACCATTTTAAAAGATGGAAATCATATTGGCTGATTAAAATTAAATCAGAATTAACTGAACATGGGAGTAAAAATTAATTCAATTCAGAAAATGTTACGATTTTTGCCACGTCTCAATGTATTTCTAAATCAAAATACTGAAAAGTATTGCACTCTGAAATACTGCATACAACTATTTTATGACTATTATATTCATGCACAGGTAATTAAACATAGGAACACATTTTAAATAATTGCCATTTTTGTCTCGTTTCAATGTATTTCTAAATAAAAACGTGACAATCATTAAGTAATGGATAATGTACAACCAGCAGGTTGTTATCTCATAATAAAGCCTGACAGGCTTCTCGACAGTCTGACACGAATAACAAACCTTGAAATGTGGTGACTAACCAATCAGAATCTAGTATTCCACAAAGCCGTTTAATAAGTAATATTTTTATTTTAATACATTGTTTTTGTACAAGACATGTTTTCTTAAGATATTGTTTTACTTTTATAAGATTTTCAGGATTATTAGGATTTTCCATGTTATCACTTTTCATCCTGCTGGTCTTTTTTATGATACCTTTAACAAAAGCCAGTTCCCCAGTGGCATCAACCTCCAGGAAGTGACATAATTTTTGTGGGAAAACAACAGCACAAACATTAGTCAAGCCATGGATTTGACTGCATTCAGTGATGCTTTGTGTTTTTTGTTTGTTTGTCTTATATCATTCTGCTGAAAAAACTATCAAATCTTCTATCAAAGATGGTTAAACAAATTAGACCTACTGTTTGATCATTAGACCATTAGAATCTCTTAGTCCCTCAATTGCCACATTTAACTTTTTGTTAGTTAAAACATGAGAATATGACTAGAGCATATATCTAACTAATATTTTCAACGCATGTTCATCAAGTGAAAAGGTTGTTGTTACCTTCTATTTACACGGCACCGTCCAGTAGATGGCGTTTCACTGAACATACATTACAATTTCACACAGCATCTCTCTGTTGCTATGGAGAACCATGTCACCATGGCAACTTCTGTGCAATCTGAAGACTAGATGTTGTTTTGAAGGATCATTACTTGGAAGTTAATTAGACACATCAACATATCAATTACATCAGGCATTTAGCTTCAACGCAGTTTAATTTGACTCATTTATCTGATGCTTCTTGACGTATTTTTATTTTTAAAATCCGTCAAAGGTGACATAGTTTGTACCAGTAACAGTAAATTGCTAACATTAAAATGATCCATCATTTTTATTTAAATGCCACAATTATGATAAAATTAGAAGAACATTAAAATAGTGCAACAATTTCTTTCACCATGACTGGACAGACAGATCTAAGTGGTCGCCAATCATGCAGAGATGCTATCGGATAGAAATACAAACGTTCTTTGATTTACACTTTGATGGAGGTTCGTCATGGTTTACTGTTATACTGTATAAATAAAACAATACAGAAACGTTAGGCCAACGTTGCATGATAACGTATTAGTAATAATATGGATTATGTTTTAGTATTCGGTAGAACTGATGAGATTTTTAACACTGGATATTTTCAGTCCATGTGATAACATAATCGCTATACTTACTGCCACGTGCCAAATAATTTTGCGGTCTACTGTTTGTGCACGAGATTGCAGAGACAACGCATGTGACAAATACGCTGAATGACCACTAGAGGGCAGTTTAACCTTACATGACAAACTGTGCAAACAGCCCCAGAGCTGCATTTCCCGATACCGATTGATCTTAACGTTCGTTATTGTTTCACGTGCGTTTCTCAAAAATGCACTTAACAAAAGCTCTACGTTTTTCTTTTAGCCCTGCTTTAACTGCTACTTGGGAGTCGCTATCCGTTGGTCAAGTGCTGAAATGTCACGCTGTAGAATGGCTCGTCACTGTTGCACATGCTGTTATAGCAATCCATCTATTTTTTTATTTCCGTTTCTTCTACTACTTGTGTGAATGTCATTCTCATACACGTGAAGATGTTCATTGGTCAGCCTGGAACGGTGCTTGTTTTTTATATTGTTCATAACGGAGAATGCTGCCTCACAGTTATAAGTCGATCCAAACATAGTCAAGGTGTGCAGGGTCACCTTGGTAAGATCAGGGTAAGCAGCCTCAGGCACAATTTGTTGCCAGAAAGTAGTAGGGTCACTTGCTTCAAAATGCTCTCCAAGTGCAACATCTGTTTGCAGATCAGAGAGAGAACCAGGATGTGCCCACTTGAATGTCTGTGTTGCCTCCTGTATAACAACAAACAATTAAATATATGAAAAACAAACCTAATTTATAAAAATGAAAATCAAAATGTAAAAAAAAATACTTTTGAAAATTTTCCCAGGGTGAAGCTGTCAAATCTTTGACTGAAGTTTCTCATCAACTTTTCCATGAAGTTAGTCTAAAGAAACTTGTATCTGTCATCTTGAATCTGCTCCTTTGTGTGGAAAGTGTGGAAATTTCCAGCTTTTCTGAAAGAAGCAGACGGCTGGCATCAGATCAGAGATTAAAGTTGTTTGGTCCCTGAAGCTTTAAGTTAAGATCATTAAGGTGTGCTGTGATGTCGACCAAAAATGCCCATCTTGCAAAAACAGTAAAAACTGTTTGGCCTTCTGACTCGTCAGCTGTTGTAAAAACATTTTTATTTCACTCCGAATGGACTAGGGGCTTGTTCCATAAAACATGTTTACCACATAAGCCAGGCTTTTGGCAGATAGTCTGATTTATTTCAAACCAAATTAACTGACAATAAGCCAGACTAACTGAAATAAACCTGGCTTATTTGGTAAACTTGTTTTATGAAACAGGCCCCCAGAAGCGAGCTAATGTATTCCCTTTCCGTCTTTCGGATATGAAGTGCAAAAGTGCAGTCTCGCGAGAATGGCGCTAGTGCTCATTCGACCCTCTGCTCTCTCTCAACTGCTCAACCCCTGCTCGCTCGTCAAGTACACTTTTGAGACTTTTTTAGGCGGGGAACAAAAATATCAGATCTCTTCGCTCTTGTGATTGGTCATTTTCAACACTTACCGCTTGTCATGACTTTAAGAATAGTGTGTGCGGGTGTATTTTTTTGTTTTGTTTTTTTATTATTAATAATTAGTCATGCATGAACAATGCAACACCAATACATGTGCAGTACAATATAAAAATTAGGTATAAAACATGAAACAATGAATAGTCTAGTCATTTCAATAATTGAGAATCAATTTAGAATAATATAAATCTGTTTTTGACATTATATCTTCATATCACACATTTAAGCCGAACTTTTAAAAAAACAACGGCATACACTATCCGCCTTCACAGCGTCAAACATAAATAAATTATTGCTACATAATTTTCATATCTGACAATTTCATATGGATTATAAGTTTTGGGATCATTATTTTTGGCAGCGGCTATTTACAAAGTGCACATAGCATTTTCCGATATTTATACCCCTTTTTGAAAGTGACAGTTATTTGCACCTCAGTACTGAAGTGCATTATAAAACAGAATGCAACCTATTAAGTGTAAATATTCATTTAAATTCAGATTATTAAGTAGATTCCATAGTTGACACCGTTACTGGCAAAATAAAGCCCTCCCTAACCCTATCCAATACTTTATTTTCAAAATTTTGATTACTTCTTTCGTTTTTATTCAAAATAAATGCTTTTCTGATGTTATTTTACATTTTAAAAGAGAGGGGGATGCTGAGAGGTGGTCACGCCCAGGGAATAATTCAATGTAGAACTGACACTGCTTCAGAGATGCACACAGAACAGTCTGATTATACAGTGGTATGCAATGGGATCTGGTTTGTCTTCTTTGTAATTCAGGTTACAGCCCCCTGCTCTCTTCCTACCATGGCTGGGGCACCATCTGTAGTGACTGAGATCACCTTTTTTGGATCAATACCCCTCTTTATCAGCATCTCTTTAATGGCGTCATATAGGTCCTCTCCTCTTGTGTGGGTCTCAAGTGCCCTCACACCCAGCAAGTCCTCACAGATCTCTTTGTTTTGTTTGTGAAAGAATCTATCTCACAGACCAAAAGTTGCGCATTATCTGTGACATCTGTGGGCTCATACATGGCTAATGATATGCATTCTTCACTCTGCATAGCTTCCTCAAGCTGTGACAACACATCATCTGCTAATATTTCAGATTTCCTGATTGTGGACGTAGCTGACATTGGAATTTGTTCAACATAGGAACATAGTTCATCTTTTTGTTTACCTTCAAGCAGTGTCTCTGCAGCACTTAAACACTCCTTCACAGCCATCACATTGTTTAAGCATTTATTATGCTTTCCCAAAATCCATGCAATTCGCACTCATGTGCATTCTGCTGTGCAGTAAAAGAGTTTGTGATGAGTCGGGTTGATCTGTCGTACTGGACCCTTAGCTCATTTATTTTCTGCGCCCTCATTTCAAATTTCAATGGATAACTCTCCGGAGGTTGTGCCGCCACTTTGTCTTGAATTGTGATTGTTTGCTGGTTGCCACGATAGTTGCCTGTCTACCCCAACTTCAATTCTGCATTGCCTTTATTCATCATTTGCCCATGTCTTGACTCTGCTCGTTGACTCTGATTAACCTGTAACCCAAAGGTTGTGGGTTCGAGTCCCAGGTCCGGCAGGGATTGTGGGTGGGGTTAGTGAATAATCAGCACTCT
>JAUYWG010000032.1:19144697-19157712 GCA_034779775.1 Enteromius afrohamiltoni
TTCGGAGTTCGTCGTTCTCCCTGCTCGCTCCCCAGACAGCACGCCAAATTTGCTTTATTATTTATTACAAGGAAAGCATGAACACTTGAAAGAATTATGGTATTTGCATCAAATCTTGTAACCATGATAACACCAATGTAGTCAGCTGCAGACCAAGCTTTATTAGGCTATATTGTGTTCCTCTCATATAATGGGGATCTCCCCGTATCTAATCTAGAACAATTTTTAATCTAGCTAACTTTTTACATTCAGTATGAACGACTGTCCCTTTTATTAATTCTTTTCAGCAGAAAATAATAGCCAATCGAATCCAGACAGCAGTTGGTGGTAGCGACCCACTCGGCGACATCAAGAAACACGTGCACAAAGTCTTTACCTGAATCATCTGCTACATATTGCAACAAAAGACCAATATGAACAGGCGTAAAGCAAACTATGAATGTGAACATGTTTGCAGTGATGATAGCAGATATGTTTTTCCTTTCCACTCTGTCTCTGCCTTGGACATGCTTAAGAGATCTGATAAGGATGTAGATGGTTCTTGTGGAGCAAAATATGACGATGAGCACTGGAATAAGATAACCTAAAATCTCTAAAAGCAAGAAAAAGTGTTGTCTGAGCTTTTTTGTCAGTTTTCGGTCATAGCATGTCTCTAATAGTTCTTTGTTAAGGTCTCCATAGTTACAAGCACAGACGACCACTACAATAGTCCAGATGAAGATGCACTTTGAAGTGGCGATGATCTTACTTTTGGAGGCCAAAACTTTGGTCAGAAACGGAAACCTGACAGCTATAAACCGGTGAATGCTGATGGCTGTAATGGTGAAGATACTGCTGTACATGTTTGAGTATTGGGTGCAAATGAGGAATGTACAGAATCCGCTGGGTGTTATTGGGCAAAAGGCTTCCAGTATCCTTAAAGGTAGGAAAATAATAGCCAGGAAATCAGCCACCAGTAGATTGAACATGTAAATGTGTGTGTCTGTCCAGCGCTTGAGCCGACAGAAGATGTACAGAGCCGTGACATTGAAGAAAAGGCCCACTATGAAGACAGGCATGTAGGCCACACGTTCAAACAGACTAAGAGCCGCAGCTGTGTGGTTCAACTTTGGACTGCAGTTATATTCAACCTAGAGGCGAGCCAATGATAAAGGGTTAGTGGTCATTTAAGTGAGAAAGCTACTTGCACAGGTTTCACAAATTTTAAGACATCATAACAAGGTTTGAGCAATCAAACTGCACTTAAAATATCTAAGTGTCATAATTTCACTGAAAATATTCAAATACATGCACTCAGATCCTGCAGAATAGCTGGTTTTGTTTGATAGCAAAATATTAAACCATGTTTCAGACAAATATCTCACAATTAGTTGTGGTGGTTTATGAGGGCTGTAGGAAGTCAGTTCTTATAAAGTTAGAAGTGGATTGTGTCATCATGCACAAGTTCCACTGACATTTCACAACCAGGAAGTTTACAAATACATTTTGATGAACAGTGTATCTATTGTTTTATCATTTAAAGAACATACTACTTTTTTGTAAGTTATTTACCTTGGAAATTGACTTTATGCCAGATAAATACCACATGGTTTAATATTTTGTTATCTAATGCAATCATATTAGCACATTTTTAAATATAGCTTAAGTTTATAAATAGCCTACTTTCTAGGGCACTCCACTGTATATATATTATAGAGAGTGTACGTGCAGGTAAGCATAGTGACTTATGCAGCTGTGGTTTAAAATCAACTATGCTGTATCTGAATATGTAGATGAGAACAGGAAGTAGCATTCTGAGGTTACACGCATCACGCACGCTTTAACAGTAGGTTTGTAATGCATTAGAAGTTGATTGTAACATAAAATAGTTTTATATGCATTGATAATAGGCCTAATAAAAAAGTGGCTGTATACATATATTGCATTTGTAAATAATTTCTGATATTAGTATTTACTCTTTCTATTTATTATTATTTTATGTATTTTGCTCATTTATATTGTTGTGAACTACTTCATTAAATTTACTTTTGTTTCAAAAGTTGCTATATGAGTAAATTTGTCATTGAATTACCATGAATTATATGTTCTTAATAATACCAATAATACCAGCTATATGTTTTAAATAATTACAGTGAATCAGTATGACCTCTCTAAACTCTTCCATAAAACCTTGCATTTAAACACATTTACATAAATACCTTAAGTTGTAATGTTAATCAGCTTGACTGCTATTTGAATAATCTGTATTTATTTCCAGTTATTCCTTAATTTCCTTGACTGACAACAAGAACAACTCACCATGATTTATAGCTTGTTCTTCTCTCAAAAAAAAAAGCCTGTGAGTCTGTGAGCAGTGCAGTTCTCAATGCTGTGACAAGTGCTGCGTTTAAAGAAGTGAAATGAGTTGGCTGTCTGTCGCATGACCAGACCACATCTTTCCTTTGATGATGCTAACAGACGTCACATCACATGTGGATTCTGATTGAACCTTTGACTTTAAAGGTGATAAAAGATAGGTAAACAGATCGACCAGAGCCTCTCTGCTTACACATTTCCGTTTACAGCATTGGTAATATGCAATTCTTAGATAGTGTTATAATGTTAGCTGGAAAAAAATGCTATTGTGAAATAAGCACAAATGGAAAAACAAAATAGCAAATGAGTGGGGCTTGCTCAACCATGATGCGTATGGTTGTGAGGGTGTGCAGAGTTTTATATAACATATGCCAGTTTTATTAGTAAGAAACACTAAAATCTAAGATTTGTAATATTATTTAACATCTATTAACATTTCTAATTTCCATTTAGTCTAGTTTAACCGAATGAACTATAAAAAACTATATAGACATATTAAGAAAAAAACAGCAACAACAATTGCTAAAAGCACAAAATAAACTACTGACTTAAAATTTGTTGAAATAAAATGAAAACAAAATATAAAAATAATAGCATATTGCTAAAAAGTGATACTGAAATTGGTACACTGGCGCCTGCTGGCTGGATGAAGAATGACAGGTTTATTCACATCAACCTTATACACAATACAAGTTTGTGTCTTTCTTTTCTACTGTAAATTGCTTCTTTCTCTGGTCTTTATTTTTCTTTCTCTGTTTTCTTTTTTTCTTTGTCCTTGTGCCACATTCTAGATTGATGTACAACGTTAGAGCATGTTTTTTTCCAACCCATTATTTTTATTCTCTCCCAAAATTGCTTTTCTTCGCATCTTTAGAAAAGTGCTTGAGAGGGAAAAAAAGCAGCCAATAATTACAATTCCAGGGTCAGAGTCTGGGGTCTCTGTGATTTGAAAGAAGTTGAAAATGGATGACTGATTTCTCTCTTTCAGGAATGGTCTGTATAGAATGGCATGTTTTTTCTTTGATGGAACATCTGAAGTAGGTCAACTGAACACTTCTGAAAGAAAATCAGGTAGCCTACAAGAAGCTGCTTATATCAAATTAATCAACATATTCAATCAAACTTTACTACTTCTTGATACATTTTGCAGACCTATATAAGCATAAATATATGCATTAAGAACACATTTTCTTCATTCAAACAACTTTCAAACAAATTGTGCTAATGAAGCTGTGAACATGCCTACTTATCACCCAACATAGATAAATTAGTACTTAATGAAAATGCACTTTTTTGACTGCATGGTGATTCACCCGTTTTAGTTTCATTTTTTATCCAATAGGAATGCTAATCTATCTATCTATCTATCTATCTATCTATCTATCTATCTATCTATCTATCTGTCTGTCTGTCTGTGTGTCTGTCTGTATGTCTTTATGTCTTTGTCTGTCTGTTTGTCTGTCTGTACTCTATCTATTTGTCTTTTGTTCTGTCTTTATCTATATCTGCCTGTCTTTCTATCAGTCTTTCTGTTTATATATTCAGCTCACCCTCATATGGTCATATGTGGTGTCATTTCCTGCTAATATGCTGTAAATATTTCTATCTCTGTTGTGAAGCGCAGTGCGCTGGCTGTCAAAGAGTGTTGGGAGTTTTCTATATACGCTGTGTGCTGGTGTGGCCCTACTGCATGCGCTGCTTGCTGTGAATACTGATTTGGAGTCTTGCATCAGCTCAAGTGCGATGTGAATATGCTAAGCTAGCACTAACGCAGCAGAGAAATGTTACATGAGCTCTGACCACCGGGACTCATTAGATCACTCTGTTTCTCAACAATGCTTCTCTCTCTTTTATATAATTCACCAATTTACTGGAATCTGATAGTGGGAGGAGAATAAAATAAAACTCTGTAACCTCTGAATGACCCCTGAAGTTTGAGAAGTCTCATGATGAGAGCGAGCAAGAAGAGGAAACACTGAAAGTGAGAGTGTCTTGTTTAACTGAAAGTGAGAATGATGGTATTAAAAAGAAGTAGAACAGCTGTAGCCATGGAGACCAGCTCAATGGAAAGATGATGATTTTTGAAGGATGGTGTGCTATTGTGAATGAAGGACAGAAGGGAAAAAAAGGTGAGAAGGACAGCAGGAAAAAATATAGAAAATGTAGTTTCAGAGTGGCAGGAACTAGATGTTTTTAATTAAGTTAAACAGGAAGAGAGTGTTGGGTGTTTTCAAGCTCACAGTGGTCTTTGTAGGGGGTGGGATCGGGATGGGTGTTATAGTAAAATTAGGTCACCAAACAGAGAGTTTTGTCATCTTTCTAGTTCATCTGTGCATGGGTGTTGTTTCCTTGGCTTTTATTTCATCCTATTTGGCTGAAATTAGATCCAGCTTTCTTTCTTTCTTTCTTTCTTTCTTTCTTTTTGTTTTATTAGTAATTTATAAGAGTCTAAGCACACATGGAAATGTATGAATTTGAGATTAGAGGAAATGTTAAAGAGTCATTCCATGAAAATGGCACAATTTGAGTCCCTCTCACCTCTTAGGGTGTATTTCATCTATTGGGTCACCAAACTTTATATTTAAACAGCTTTACATATATTTTGAAATGCACCCTTTAATACAGTGTAAAAAAACTGAACTAATTTTTATGATTTTATGAGAAATGGTACAGTTTTTTCATTGGACACCACCTATTTTGTCATGTCCCTCATGGCCTTGATGAAAGTTTACTTAATACCAAATTATTAAAACAAACTATTTAAAAAGTCAATAAATTTTTATATCAACCTAAACATCTATTTGTGCTCTTTTGCTGGTAATGTTTATTTTTTTTCAAATTTAATTGTTAATTATTCATTAAAATTACAATTATGTCTGTACCTAAGTAACCCCTCAACTTTGTTTACCCAAGATATGTACAGTATGTCTACTAAGTATATTAATTGTATGTATATATACATACACACAGTGCATGCATGTATATATTTCAGAAAAAATATGTTATTTTTATATGTTTCATATATTTATTTATAATATATAGCCTATTATATGTCTAAATATAGACATGTAAATATACAGGCATGTTGGCTGGCCAATCAAGCACAGTAATATCATTGTCAGCAAAGCACTTGTAAGTGGTCTTGTCACTGTGGGCAGGTGCTAAAATCCTGCTGGAAAAGGAAATCAACATCTCCATAAAGCTGGTAGAAGGCTGTATTGACTTTGGACTTGATAAAGCACAATGTACCAACACCAGCAGATGTCACAGCACCCAAAATCATCCCTGACTTCAGAAACTTCCACTAAACTTCAAGCAGCTTGGGTTCTGTGCCTCTCCAGTCTTCCTTCAGACACCAGAACTTGATTTTCAAATGGGAAGAAAAACTATCCTAAATGCAAGTTTATTTTATCTTGAAATAGGACTTAGATAGTACACTGAACAATAGTCCAGGGGCCTCATGTATCAATGCTGCGTACGCCAGGTTTCACGCTCACATTTGGGTTTACTAACAATGAAATAAACGTGAGAATGTGCGTTGGTCTGTGGCAACTCTATCTGGAGTACGTCTATTTCTTGTGTGTGTTTGTTTTATGTCCGTTGGTAACTCCTAGAGGCAATTGTTTTAAATTGCACACTACTAAGTATCGCACTAACACATGTGAAAAACATTGCTAATAATTTAGAATTTATAAAATGGGTTAATTAACACAATATTTTTATACCAATTATGTGACTTAGAACATATAAAAGCATTTGCAAATGTATACAACCCTTAGTCTAGGGCAATGGCAGTGAGTGCATTTACATGGACCCTCCTAATGCGATTATTATGAGATCTTGGCAGTATTGCGATTAAACTTTACCTCATGTTACTTTACCTCATTATTAATCGCATAATCGCAACAAGCATAATCGTATTAATATAGGAGGACTATCCTGATTTTAATCGAAATATTCAGACGTTTTTAAAACACCTTAAATTAAATATTGACGATACTGTTTCACCTATTAAAATAGTTTAGTTTTGTGTGTAATGGCAAAATGATTCTTTTTCGTTTCATTTTTCTTTTAAGTCAATTTAGAAAAACATTCGGAAAATTTTTGTTTGTTAAATAACCTATACATTTTTGTTTTTTAAAAGTAACGACCAAGCAACCAGCGGCCTTTTCAAATCATCACGACTTGCCTACTACTCCAGAGAGTAAAGTTTCGCCCACAATTGAGGCAACTCTCCTTGTGGGGTGTTACAGTAATACTGCTGCATACTTCTTATAATTTATTATTTAATATTGTCACTTTAAATCAATTGTATTTTTAAGCTTTACTATAAATTTGGAAGTTTCAAAATAAATCTTATTCTACTTGAACAATGACAAAGATATTCTATTCAGCATGTAACAAGCCATTGCTCAATCAAAAATGAATGATTTTATTATTATTGATACTACATTATACAACAAATGGACTTGGTCAAAGATTTCCTTTACTGAGGTTATTTAATTATTTTTTTGGTTTTTAAACAGGTACAAATTATAAAATGTTTACTGTATTATCTGTTATATTGTGTAATTAATCCCGCCTCAGCAGCGCATCTAGTGGCTAGTAATAGTAACTGCATTTTTATTTATTAAATGAAAAAAAATGGGGTCCAATGCACGCTCTGACCGCCAGCCAAGCTGGAAGTGCCTCGGCCGCCATTGCAGCCGCGTCTCCATCGCAGCAACCACCCACCGCAATGCTGACTTCGGTGTCCACCATGATGCCCCGGCTTTTACTGCCTGAGAAGTTCGACGGTACTGCGGGTTGCTGCAAGGGGTTCCTTATGCAGTGCATGAATTTCATTGCTCAGCAGCCTATGTGTTATTCCACTGATGACAGCAAGGTGGCGTTCGTTTGCTCTCTGTTGGGGGGGAGGGAGGGCTCTCAACTGTACCAGTATTTGTCTATATTGATGACATCTTAATATACTCCAATGACTTCCCCTCACATGTTCAGCACATACGGACCGTACTTAAACGCCTCATAAACCATCAGCTGTTTGCCAAGCTTCCTAAGTGCGAGTTTCACCGTGATAAAGTGGCCTTCCTGGGATATGTCATCAGTCGCGATGGAGTTACAATGAATGATGCCAAAGTACAAGCCGTCGTTGACTGGCCGCAACCACGTACTCTGAAGGAGCTCCAAAGATTTCTAGGTTTTGCAAACTTCTATCGGCGCTTCATCAGGGCAGTCAAGTGGCAGCTTCTCTCACAGCTATGACACGCAGAGAAACTCGCATTCTTCAATAGACCCCTGAAGCCCTCAGAGCTTTCCAAGACTTAAAGACTTGTTTCACCACGGCTCCCATCCTGAAACATCCTGACCCGAGTTTGTGGTTGAGGTTGACGCCTACAGTAACGGCCTAGGGGCCATCCTCTCCCAGCGCCACGGGGAGAATAACAGACTCTTCCCGTGTGCTTTCTTCTCCGGTTCTGTCGAACGCAACTATGATGTGGGGGACAGAGAATTGCTGGCAATAAAGGCAATGCTGGAGGAGTGGAGGCACTGGTTAGAGGGAGCCAACGAACCTTTCCTAGTGCTAACGGACCACAAGAACCTTGAATACCTACAGTCAGCCAAGAGGCTGAATGCCAGACAAGCCCGCTGGTCTCTTTTCTTCTCCCGCTTTCAGTTCAGGATAACATACCGTCCCGGGTCAAAGAATGGGAAAGCAGATGCACTCTCTAGAATTCATGAGGATTCAGCTGAACCACAAGCACCCGAACCCATTCTACCAGCATCGGTCTTAATCGCTCCCGTCAGGTGGGACATTGTAACAGAGATCGAGCACGCTCATGCTCAGCACCCACCTCCACCAGACTGTCCTGAGGGGAAACTCTTCGTACCAGAGACCCATCGACCACAGGTGCTACATCTAGTTCACGACAGCCCTAGTTCCGGTCATCCTGGCATCACTGCCACCATAGAGTTGGTTCGCAATCGGTTCTGGTGGCCATCTCTCTCCGCCGATGTTCACCAGTTTGTCCAGGCCTGTGTCACATGTAATGCCACCAAGTCTCAATGACAGTGTCCTGCTGGACTCCTACAACCTCTTCCCATACCTCAACGCCCATGGTCTCTCATTGCCATGGACTTTGTGACCGACCTCCCTCTCTCCAACCACTTTACTACCATCCTAAACATTGTGGACAGATTCTCAAATGCCTGCCACTTCATACCCCTGTGTAAACTCCCCACTGCCTGGGAGACCGCCAAAGTTTTGGTGGATCAGCTCTTTCGATTCTAAGGCCTCCCTGAGGACATTGTAACCGACCGAGGTCCGCAGTTTACCTCACGGGTGTGGCAAGCCTTCTGCTCTTCTCTCAATATTAACATCAGCCTAACTTCCGGTTATCACCCGCAGTCTAGCGGCCAAGCCGAGAGGCAAAACCAAGAGCTTTCCAAATATCTACGGGCATACTGTTACAACCACCCCGAAGACTGGAGCAAATACCTCACCTGGGCAGAATACGCTCAGAACTCACTCCGCAAGCCAGCCACAGGTCTCACCCCCTTCCAAGTCTTCTTGGGGTTCCAACCGCCACTGTTCCCCTGGTCAGGAGAACCTACACAGCTCCCTGCAATCGATTCCTGGTTCCAACGCAGCGAGGAGACCTGGAACTTTGTGGTAGGCTGTGGCGTATCCTGGACCGGCCGGACCTTCTTCTCTTGTGGCCTGACGAGGCCCCATCCGATGGTGAAGCCCAGGTACTTTACTTCCAATCTGGCAAGGTGACATTTGCGGGGGTTGGCGGTAAGCCCAGCCCTCCTGAGCTCGGACAGAACCCTCCGCAACCTCTCCAGATGTTCCTCCCATGTCTCCGAGTGGATCACAACGTCGTATATGTAGGCAGCGGCGTACTCTTGATGCGGTCGGAGGATAATGTCCATGAGCCGCTGGAACATGGCCGGTGCCCTGTGAAGGCCGAAGGGAAGGGTCCGATACTGCCAGTGTCCTTATGGTGTCGAAAAGGCAGTCTTTGGTTTGGCTTCTTCTGAGGGAGGAACCTGCCAATATCCTTTTGTGAGGTCCAGGGTCGTAATATATCGGGCCCTTCCCAATCGTTCCAGCAGCTTATCCACTCGGGGGATGGGGTAGCTGTGGAATTGTGAGACTTTGTTCAGTCGTCAGTAGTCGTTGCAAAAGCGGAGGGTTCCATCTGGCTTCGGGACCAGGACAATGGGGCTGGACCATGGGCTGCGTGATGGTTCTATTACCCCCAGCTTGAGCATCTGTTGTACCTCCTCCTCGACAGCTTGCTGACGGGCTTCTGGAATTCGGTAAGGCCGCTGCCGGACGATGGCTCCTGGTTGGGTGAGAATTTCATGCGGTATGACATCCGTGCGGCCTGGGGTCTCTGAGAACACATCCTGGAACTGACTGACCAGGTGCCTCAGCTCCGTCTTCTGGGCACCCGACAAGTTGGAGTCCATATCAACAACCGCGGGATGGGAGACGGCGGGAGCTGCCACCTGGTCCCGGTCCCCGACCCAGCATTTCAAGAGGTTCACATGATAGATTTGGGTGGCCCTTCTTCGTTCTGGCTGTCGAACTTGATAGTTTACCGTGCCTACCCTACCAGGCTTCCTTCCAGCAGACCTCGGTGCTGACGCCCGAACAGGAGCTCAAAGGGCGTGAACCCAGTGGCTTGGGGCACCTCTCGAATTCCGAAGAGTACATACGGTATAAGCTGGTCCCAATCCTTTCGATCCTCAGCATCGACTCTGCTGAACATTTGCTTCAGTGTCTTGTTGAATCATTCGACCAGGCCGTCGGTCTGTGGATGGTATAAAAACGTCTTGATCTGTTGTACTTTCAGCAGCCGGCACCAGTCAGCCATTAGACGGGACATAAAGGGAGTTCCCTGGTCAATCAGGATCTCTGATGGTATCCCTACGTGACTAGCCAGCATGAAGAGCTCCCGGGCAATGGCCTTGGATGTGGCTTTACGGAGGGGGATGGCTTCCGGGTATCTAGTTGCGTAGTCGACGATTACCAGGATGTGCTCGTGACCTCGACTAGACTTCGGCAGCGGCCCCACCAGATCCATACCGATCCGCTTTAAGGGCACCCCGATGATGGGCAGAAGAATGAGAAGGCTGGGGGGAGGTTTAATCGGCGACGTGCGTTGGCAGGTTGGACACGCTGCACACGCTGCACAGAACCGCTTAACTTCAGCCTCCAGGCCTGGCCAATGAAACCAGTCCCTTATTCTCTGAATGGTGTTCTGTGCTCCAAGGTGGCCGGCCATGGGGTGAGCGTCGGCGAGTTCCATCACGGTTTCTGTTTTGGTGCTTGGGACCACCAATAGCCTTTTTTTCCTCCCCCCTCCTCTGGGCGACAAAGTACAACAGGCCGTTCTGGACGATGAAGTGCGGGAGAGGGTGAGGAGCTGGATATACTTCCTTGCCATCGACAGTACGAACTTGTTTCCAGCAATTCTTTAGTCGGTCATTCTCCCTCTGTGCTACTCCAAAAGCTCCCCCTCCCGTGACCTGCTGGAAGACATCAAAGAAGACATTAGAATCACGAGAGGGGGACTCACCATCTCTCCCGCTGTCCGTGGTGGCAAGTGCAGGTCGAACTCCTCGGGATGGCCGTCGGCGTCTTCGGCGTGGTGGTCGTACAGGCTGCGCGGTGGTGGTGAGTGCCTCTTCGAACCCCGGCCAGTCACGTCCCAGCAAAACAGCCACTGGCATTTCCTTAACCAACCGTTTCCTTCTTGTCTCCATTTCGAATAGTTACTGCACCTGTTGAGTATCGCCATGAACACAAGTAACAGGAACAGTACCTTTTAATGCTGGCCGGGGTCCTAGTACATCGGGTCTCATCAACGTGATGCTACTGCCAGAGTCCAGGACAGCTTTATAACTTGGTGGTGACATCCTGGGAACCTTTCGATGTACCGCACAGCCTGTCATCCAGTTTTCTGAAGCCGGTGTGGGTGGGTCGGTGGGCATTGGCTCATCCTGGGAACTGTTCGGCCTGTTCGGGTCGCTGGGTGCCCTCCGGCGTGCGTCGCTCCTGGACCACCCTCCAGGGAAAAGACGGCGCTCTTTCCCCAGCATCCCGATTGAAGGCAGCGTCCGCCAACTCCATTGCCTCCACCAGCTCATTCACCGTATGGGGTCCTCTCATGCTTGCTGTCTGCCGCATGGACCTGGGCAGGACGCGCAGCATCTTGTCGATCACCACCTTCTCTACTACCTGTTGAACCGTGGCTCCGTCTTCTATCAGCCAGTGTTCGGCCAGCCGCATCAACTCGGCTGCTTGTGCAGGTAGACGGATCTTGTACTCCCAGTCGAAAAATAGTTGTGCGGCGGTGGTTGATGACAAACCCAGCCAGGCGAGGATTTTGGTTTTCAGCTGGTAATAGTTATAAACTTGGCCAACAGGTAGTGAGAAATAAGCCCGTTGGGCTTCACCAGACAACAGCGGGGCTAGCGCGCCTGCCCAGGTATCCATTGGCCATCCTTCCACTGTTGCCGTGGCCTCGAACATTCGCAGATAGGACTCCACGTCATCATCAGCGGTTAGCTTCAGGAGTAAACGAGTGGCGGCGGCTCGTGGATCCTGCAGCGGTGTTGTCTGGGCAGCGGCGAAACGCATCTGATTCATCCGCTCCTCCAGTGTGGCTTGCCGCTCGGCCATGAGTTTGAAGTAGCGTTGTTGGCGGGCGCTGATCTCAGTGAGCTGTTTCAGAAATTCTTCCATGGTTTTTCTGATGTTGGGGGAGAGCAGCGCGCGCCTGTGAGATGGAGAGAAAAACAGAACAAGTTGTGGATGATGAGAAAAAAATCCGGAGTGTGAATTTGTGTTCAAAAAATGTGATCTTCGTGTTGTGTTCCACCAGTGTGAACCGTGGCGCTAGAGAACACGACAAAACACAAAGTTGCAGTGAACACAAACCCCTGGAGGGTGGATTTTTTGAGAGTGACAGGTAAGAAAACACAGTGGTGATGGTGGCGGTGAAGGTGCTCGGCGTGCTTGTGAATGATTCTTTTCTTCCCCAGGTTGTGCTGATGAGTGCTCCAGTGATCCAGTGTGGTGATCCGGGCTCGTCGCTCACGGCGTATCGTCTGTAGAAAAAAGACATTCAGGTAAGTCCTGCGCCAAGTAGAATGGAGTCGTAGCTCAACACTTCCGCAACAGCTCATACCTTTCCCAAAACAGTTCACTCATGTGTCAAAACTAAATTTTCTTCTCATTTAAACAGTCAGTGGCCCCAAAATGCTTCGTCCCTTTGGCATTGTGTAAGCACTGCAAGTCAAAATGTTTAGATGTTTAGATGTCATTATGTCAAAGGACCACTAAAATAGCATTGGATTGTGTAAGGACTTATAGTGTGTGTGTGTGTGTGTGTGTGTATCTGGATCCAGCGATCTGTCCACGGAGCTCATCTAGGTGTTCCGATGAAGATCATCTTTTTGTGCTGGTACACCGTCTGATCTGGATACGGTCTGAGGAATAGAATAAGAGAGAGAGAGAGAATAATATTAGCGTAGAGGCCATCCTTTTTATGATGTAACGAGTACATTGTGTGTTAAGGAGAGTGTTCCCGGTTCCGGCTGATCTAATTAATGCAGCCTAACAATCCTTTAATGGATTTGATTAATA
>JAUYWG010000032.1:19157812-19178877 GCA_034779775.1 Enteromius afrohamiltoni
ATTGGACTATGGTGGCTGGTGTCTCTATTTTCACGTTCCGTACAATAGAATCGCCAATTACTAGAGCTCTTTCATCAAGTTTCCCAGTGGGTGCATCACTGAGTGGGGAAAACCTGTTTGATGTTCTGATCGGAATGGAAGAGCATTTTTTTAACCCACAACTATGATGTCTCACAGTCACCCACTTGCCCTGCTGTGCGGGCACTGCCAGTACCGAACAATGTACAGGAGCTGAACTATCCGCATCCAAAGCCGTATCTACAGCCCTCACATTCTGACTGTCCTCCGTTAAAGTTTGGATGCAAGTCTCTAGTTCTAGGATCTTCTCTGTCAGCCAAACTATATCCCTGCATTAATCACATGTGAAACCCTCATCGCCGACAGTGAGAGATAAACATTACTTGTGGCATGATGTGCAAACAACTAGAGAGGGAAAATCCATACTCACTGAGATTGATGGGTTATTCACTTACCACTGTTGTTTGATAAACTAGTGAAAAACCGAGCAGCAGAGTGAATGAGAAGTGAAACAATAATTTAAATGGAGCGGGAGAAAGCAATTAAATAAAAGGAGATGATGCTAGATAAACAGTTATAATATCCTTGAGTGTAGCACGAGAGATGCGAAAGACAAGCTAACCGGCAGATAAATGCTAATGAACTGGACTCGCGTTTTTTAGAATGAACGCGAACGATCAACAAACAGATAGGTTTGATATATACTATAGGAAATACTAAGTTAGGTTGTATACTTTTCACCACTGTCAAGTCAGCAGTCTTCACCATTATTATGGATTATTATTATCAAGACCAGGAATTTATACTGTAGGGATGGTCATTTATTGAAACTCAAATTAAAATATTAAATATTAAAATGTTTTGAAATACTGTATTGTACTTGTATTTTCCAATGATTTGTTAAAATAAAACTGACCCAAAACTGAAGCAACCTGTACCATCAGTAATTTTATACAAGACTGATTTAAAGCAGCTTCACGTTAATTACCATACACAAAAAAATGGTGGGTTAAAAATAACCCAACAATGGGTTCATATAGCACCTTCCCATCTGTGGGTTATTTTAAACCAATGAATTTGGTAAAAATACAGGTGGGAAAAAGTTGTTTAAAAGTTTGCCATGTCTAAACTTGTCAGAGTCTGTATCATGATCGGTGCCATTTGGCATGTTGATCAGGGACTGCGCTCTTATACTGGGTACATCAGTGGCGCCAACGAGTAAAGAGAAAAGTGTTGGTGTTAGACGTTCAGGTTTTCCTTTTATCAGTTCCTCTACTATGTTGAGCCCCAATAATGGCCTTTCAATCTGTAGTCGATCACCAGAAAAGGGACACTGATTGACAGACTAGAGTAATTGTTTTCTAATAGGTTCACGGTTATGATCGCCCAGCCATCATCCATTTGAACTAAGTGCAAATAGCCCGCCTTATTGGCAGTGGATATTTACACTTACTCCGCCCACCAACGTGCACTCAAAAAATTATTTTAGTTGGTTGCTCAGGTTACTTAAATAAAATAAGCTAAAACAACACAAATCTTTTGTTTTTAACTGTCATTTGCAAGTTAAATTAAACCATTTGTGTTGGACCTGCACAAATCATTTACTTTGAAACTGGGCAGTGGATTTCTAGTTCCCAGCATGCTTTGCTTATGGATAGATCAGGAGAATAAATGTTGAAATTAAATGCTGTTTCATGTGTTTTTAGTAAAGAAAAAGACCTTTTAAAGTCTGTTGTTCCGTTATATTTGACATTTAAAAGAATTTATGTTTATGTTGATTTTTGAGGTTACCATCACGGTAAAGTGTAGACCTTGTTGTTAATTTATGGCTACATGAGTTGTGTGTTTATGTGGTAATGCCAGTGATGATGTGTTATGGACATAATTACTATGTGTGCTGCAGATATACAAAATATGATGTCAGGATATGAACAAGTTAAAAAAAAGGTAACCAAAATCCCCCCTCAAACAAATCAGTCTGTACAACAACAGCAATTGTTGAATCAACAAAAGTGAATAATGTTCATTATTTTCACTTAGTGTAAATAGCCGCTACCTTAAAAGTTACCCAACAGTTGAGTTAATTATTTCTATTAGTTCACATCAATATATATATAAATATATATATATTTTTTTTAAATAAAAAATTACTTAATAAAACTACATTACAAATTACATGATACATTTTGAAATGTAAAAATTCTAGTAAGTACAGTAAATTCATACTGTAAATGTTTACAAAATAAATACACAGCAGTGTTACTTAAAAAACAAAAACAATTCTAAAGCAGCCCCAAAGAAGATAATATTGTATTAAGGGGTTTCATTCAATAACTGTGTCAGTGTTGCAATTATTAGTTCATCAATTATGAAACAAATTCAATTTAAGCAGCACAACCAAAGGAAATTGTGTATTTTTCAGTTTTTCAAGTCAGTTCAACAACACAAAGTGCACCTATTTTGTGTCACAACAGAAAGTTTAAGATTCAACAATACCTGCTGGGTTTAATTAGTTCAGAGTAACATAAATATGACCAGTAATGGGTTAATTTTTGAAACATTTGTTTAATATTAGAACCCCAAACAGAAAGTCAAGTCAATCACAACAAAACATGCAAGTGAATATACAGATGGAATTTGGGTGTTGTTCAAACTTATCAAACTTATTCATCTCTTTGAGCTCTTTAGAAAATGGAAGAATACAAGAGCTGCGCACAAGTGTGCCATTGCATGTGCACTTACAAGAAGGCGGTGGGTGTTGCTGCTAATCAGCCTATCCCTGCCGCTATATGGGTCATCCTCACATGGCATGGCACGCTGGCTGACTCAACGGTGGTAAACAGGCTTGCTTGCTCACCCGTTTCCACAGCAACACCGTCCCTGCCCTTTCTACATGTTCTCAATGGCTCCGCAAGCATCTGCTTCCTCTCACTGCCAGAACATTTGCAGGGAAATTTGCCTCACAAATCAGAGACACATCACTAGTGCCCGCTTTTGTTTGCCACCTTGTTGGTGACATACGTGTTCTTTTCCAAATGGGTCAAAACTATATAATTCTGTTTGTTTGTTTGTTTTTTTCTTTCGTTTTCTCTAGATAGGTGTGACTGTCATTGCTGACGTTCATATTCCTGTCATTTTGTGTTTTTGAAGCATGCCTATTGTTCTCTTTGAAAGGTGGAGGTAGTAGAAGAACTGCAGATGTTGTTGTCAGATACCTTTGTGAACCAAAGCCACGCATACCACTCATACTAATGATATCCTATACAACAATTCAATCTCATTTGGAATTTTCCCTTGTGCATTATATGAAGTTATGTTGAAGATTGAAGTATAGCCTGGTGAAGACAGAAATGTGTTTTTCTCCACATATCACTTTAAAACCGCAGGTCTGGATGTTTTCTTACTGTTCGACTCTTGAGGTAAAGGACAGGTCGTTCTTTGATGGTCAAACTAGCTGTTGTGAAACAGGTTTGGCCATAGTTGGCAGGTTGGTTCATGCCCACAGATTACAATTACATCATGTTTTTGATATTTAACAAGTGTGAAGTCTAAACAATAGGCGTAGTTGTGTTTAAAAGTTTTTACACAAAGGTGTGTCAAAGCTTGCTGTGACTTTGTACACTGTTGGCTAAAACTAAAATGATAGAAATAGAGCTTAAATAATATCTTAAGTAATATATAAACATCAGTGTAACAAAGGGACTGAGGGTCAAAGGCAATTCCAATAAACGGGCAAGGGTCAGGACAGGCAGCAAACAATCAAAAACTAGAAAACAATCCAAGGTCAAAAACGCAAAGAAACAAGGAAAACACAAGACCAAGGAACAAGGGTATGGCTTTGCAATAATCAGTGTATAAGAGAGGGTGAGGGCTTATTTTCTGCTAGACAGAGGGGAACATAAGACAGAGCTGACATCTCTGGGGGTTGTGCAGCCACCGGCTGGAGTACAGTACCTCTAGAGGATCTACAGCATCAGCTGACACCTCAAGGGGTCCTGGAGAGGATTCTTGGACTAGGGCGGTATGGAAAACAGGCTCTTGAGCAGATGAGGCCTCTGGGGTGCAGTGTGCGGCCCACACACTTAAAACAGCAACCGCCTTAACAGGAAGCACAAAGGATAGGGGAACAGTCTCTAAGATGACGTTCTTGGGACACTTGCTGCATGCACTGACATCAATGGTGGGTCCACCAGACTGGACACCAGCCTCAAATTCCCTTGCAATGCACTGGTGTCTTCAAATGCAACATAGATTAAGATGGCTGCCAATCCAAAATCTCAACCACTGCCTGAGATGGATGCTGCCTTTAAGCCACTGCACAAGAGGGCTGCCACACCCGGACCACTGCACAAGATGGCTGCTACACCCAAATCACTGCACAAGAGAGCTGCCACACCTGAACCACTGCGCAATATGGCTGCCACATCTGAACCACTGCACAAGATGGCCGCTATTTCTCAGCCAGAATCAGCAGACAAGATGGCCGCTATTCCTCAACTAGAGTCACAACCCAAGATGGCCACCATTCCAGAGCCCTAGCCGCTACCCAGAATGGCTACCATCCCAGAGCCACTGCAAAAAAGGGCAGTCAGAATCAAGTTTCAGCTCGGATGGAGACAGATGGCATCCAGCCTGGCAGACCCACCAATGATGTCAGTGAGGGCAACTGTTCAATACATACAGGGCACGCATCCATCACCCGATACCACACCTGCTAGTAGTGTCACTTCTGTGCCTCGACATGAACCGGCTCTGGCCGATCATGCCCTAGAGGTTTCGCCAGTGGCTGCACAACACCTGGAGACGTCTACTGTGGCTGTAGATTTTTCAGAAGTTCCACTGGCGGCTGCACAACCTCCAGGCACAATTATTCATGCCATGGCACACTCGGACAACCCTGTTCCAACTACAGAGATTCCGACCAGTGATTGCACTACCTTCGGAGATTTCGACTTGGGTCGTAAATTCTCCGGAGGTTCTGCTGGTGGCTGCACGACCTCTAAGTCAGTTCATTCTGGTCACTGAACCTTTTCCTGTACTCGTTGCATCGAAAAAAGAATGCCATCTACGCTAATATTAGTCTGAAAAATTTAAAGACCTGCGCAGGTCTCTAAATCGTTGTCAGGTCCAGGCCCCAAATTACGGCCAGAAAAGCCGATGTGGTTCCAAGTCCCGAATCAGGTCAAGGAGAGCCGTGGTCCGGTCCAGTTCCTTGCTCTGTCACGATCTTGGTTGTAATATCTTTCCCATCACCACAGACTCTCATATTGTTATCACAGGCTCCATTTTCCAGCAGCCATTTCACCATTACGTCACCTTTGGATTAATCACACTCACCTGGACCAATTGTTTGCTGCCTGCCTTGACCATCTTGCCTGATCTCTCGACCACGTTTTTGCCTAGCCTGCCTTGTTACTGTCTGCCTGTGATTCCGACCCTGTTTGTACAACCTCGCTTCAATAAAAGCTGCACATGGATCCGCACATCCCCGTCTCCTATGTTACAGAAACCCATGAGACCCAGACTTAAACTTACATGAGCACAGCTCAAAGTATCAGAGTAAGGATTCTAACTACTTCATAAATTAATTTAAAGCAACTACAGAAAATCCAAATAATTGGGATTCCTGGTTAATATTCCAAAGATTAAATATTTTAACATCCAAATATCTTTAAATACAGAACAGATTTTGATAAAGATAACTAAAATTGCAAATTACATGTGGCAAAGAGGATGAGTGATGATGAGGGAGGAAGAGAGAAATAAAGAAAAGGACAGAGGAGAACAGGACAAGAGAGAACGGAAGGTGAGAAGAAGAAGGAGGAGGGAGAAGAGAACACAAGGTGAGGAAGTATGTTTTCACTGACACACTGACCCGGTAGCGTGTTGCCTGGAGTCCCATCAGATAAACAGGCTCAAGCCAGCAGAGATTAGAGAGCTTTTGAAATCTTAGAAAAGCAAGGGATTAGAGAGAGGCATAGAGGGGGGCAGGAGGGAGCAGGATTATGGCACCATGCGAAGACAGGATCAAACATAATCCCTGTGAACGCACAAACCTCCATCTTGGTTACAGGGAGAGCGTGAGGGAAGATTTACCCATCAGTCACATCATCAGTCCATCACTTCCCAGTACAATGAGTTTATGATCATTCTGTTCGCTCTAGTCATAAATGGCTTGGTGGTAATGAGCTTTTTTTAAACACATTTAAATTATTTAGCAAATTATTTTCTGAAAAAAAAGGCTCCAGTTTTGTCACTGTGGCTTTTTCCAAAAACCAGTCACTGTCAAGGTCCGTAAAAGTATGAAAGACAATGTCAAAATAGTCCATCTGCCATCATGGTTCTGAATGAATCTGAATTTTATGAAGTGATGAATACTTTTGTACTGTGTGATACAGAACAGCGTACACTATTTGCATCCAGCAGATATTCTGAAAAAATTATGCTATGGTAATGCAGATGAGACAAATTACTGAATAAAGACTTTATTTTTATTTTCTTTGCATACAAAAAATATTCTCATCGCTTTATAAAGTTCAGATTGAACAACTCATTTAGTATTCTGACTATGTGTTTCATACTTTTCTGGACCTTGACAGTGTTATTTACTTGACTGTCAATGGGACAGTCATGAGGCTCCTGTATTTTATCTAGTATACCTTAATTGTGTTCAGAAGATTAACAAAGTTTTACAGGTTTGGAAAGACATGAGGGAAAGTAATAAAGTAAAATCATTTTTATTTTGGGGGCTTTTTGATTTTTTTTTTTAATATTTAATAGTTAAAATATTTAATAATTAACTCTTAAACAAACAGTATAATCATACAATAAATCATACTTGTTATGCAAATATCTAAGGCATCTAAATTATCAACATGATCAAAACCTGCATGATCTTCAACATCAGCTCTGTCATCAGACGGATATAATCTTTTTTTAGCAAGTAAAAGGCTTTTTAGTATAACTGTAAAAATGTTTACCTTGAACATGGTTCATGTGTCTTTTTGCTGTGAATTGTCTACTCAATTTTAGGCTGTAAACTTAAGGATAACTTTTATATTCTTAGCGATGTTTCAAGATGAGCAATTGCTGGATTGAAGAAATTTAACATACAGGATTTTTAAGTAAAATTATTGTAAAATGTGAGTTTTAAATACAACCCGTTGGGCTTTTGAGGAATGCTTATTTGTTCATCTTTCAATTATCATTGTGTTACATTGTATTATATGTTTTACCTTGGTAATAAAGAGTAAAAAACTTTGATCATAAAACTAAGCATTTCAATTTCATCCTACTAGACATATTATTAGGAGATATGATTACTGATATCTATATGCATTTTATGCAAGTATTCATTAGCAAACGCTACTATCTTCAAAATAAACATACAGTAAGGCATCCAGCTGTGCAACTCCTGCATTCATTGACCTTTTGTACCCATGATAAATGTTAATGCATCACTTATTCACAGACTCACATCTGTTTTTGTAATGTGTCAGTTGTAGATGCCATTCTTATACGCATTTTATTATTCTTTACATCCATCTGTCATGAATCATAAGTGTTCTTTTATATTCTCTCTCACTGTTTCTATAGATCAAAACTGTTGGGGCGATTGGATTTGCTCAGCCCTACCCCCATCCCTTTGCTAAATGCGTTTGTGTAGTTTAGGGTCAAAATGTCACAGCTGTTGCTATTAGTTACCGAACACGAATGAGGGAACACAGGAAAGGTTGAACGTAGAAAATCGAAAGATCTTAAGGCGAAAGATGTAGCATTATCTGTGTTATCATGCATACATGTGTAATCAGGAATGAAACTCTGTTATGTTATGGGAGGATTACTTTCTTCTGCAGTTGCAATGTTTATTTCATGAGAGAGACAGGCAGACAGATGAGCAGATGAGAGGAGAGATGAAAGATGGAGAGTAGCAGGGGGCATAGCAAGCCAGTCTGCTGAACGAATAGAAATAAACAGATTGAATCAGAAAAGAGGCAACAAGAGGAAAAGGAGAAAAGCAGATCCCCCAGGACTTTGTGCATGGAGGTGGGCATGAGAAGCAGACAGGGATGAGGTGGTCATGGAGCGATGGATGGGGGGAGGACGAGGACGAAACAGGGAGCCGCTTTGAGCGCAGCACTCTGTGTGCTCTCTGCTTGTTCCACTAACCTACTTACTGTAATCTTCTCTCTATGTTTCATAAGAGCCCCTGCCAGAGAATTGCATCACCGAGCTTTTCCACACACAGCCGCTGCTTTTCTTGTCATTGTCAATTAGGATTTTTAAGGTGCACAAATCACATGGAGGCACATATGGATTTGTGTTTTTGGCTCCTATCTTGACTCATAATTTGGAGCCCAGGTGCATGAATTATTGTAAAGGATTTTTTTGTTGTCTGAAATTTTACAATGGGATTAATATATCTCATTTTCTACTATATTATTTGATTTGATTATTTCATTTAAGAAGCTCTCTTAATATAGACTTAGTCAAGGGGTTAAGGGTTCCTTCAAAGACAAATGAATAATGAATAATTAGTCTGTCCAAGCCTCAAGCAGGCCTCTGAGGATTATATAACCTGCCATAACTATTATAGAACCAGCTCTTATTTATGCTTTATGATTTAGGGATTTCTTCTGCCTGGTTGGATTAATAAAAGAGACATTTTGCAGAGCAATCCTTGAATGTGTTTTTAATGGGTGTTTGTCGCGTGCATGAAAGAACTTTATAACTCTAAATACAACAGACATTTAAATGTATCCAGTGAGCTGGACACTGTAAAATGACTCAGTGAGTTAGTCAAGTCACTTTTGTTTTTTTAGCGCTTCATACATAAATCACAAAAGAAGATATTCTAACCATTGATAGTACTTTTTCCTTACTATGGAAGTCAACGGTCAACCTTTCAGTTACAAACATTCTTCAGAATTTCATCCTTTGTGTTTTAACAGACAAAGAAACTATATATATATAAACCCTAAACCCTAAACTATAATTGTAATTATTATTATTATCAGACCTGTTATTATTAGTTATTACATATTGAATAGTTGCCCCTATTATGAGTTATGAAAGGTTCATAATTCCCAACATTCAGACCAGTGCAAAAATCGAGTTTCCAAGGTCTGCACTCAAAACAACTGGGTGGACAATATGCTACTGTTTCATGTTGATGTTTGAGAGAAAAACTAAATTGTACATTTACATCTTTTCATTCACTCAAAGCAATTTTTAAAAGGAGGACTTAAATAGAAAATTCTGTCAATCTGTTTGTTCCAAACCCATCGTTTATCTTCTCAACACGAAATAAGATATTTTAAGCTCTCTGACCCTGCATAGACACCAATGCAACTGCAGTGTTTCCAGTCCCAGAAACATAGCAAGGACATTGTAAAGTAATCAATGTGATATCAGTGGCTCAACTACAATTTTGCGAAGCTATGAGAATACTTTTTATGCACAAAGAAAACAAAAATAAAAAAATGTCAAACCCCAAATTACTGTCTTCTGTGATTTTGGACAATACTGTTTCCCCAAAATGTAATCAACATCCAAGCATTTTCTGGTTTTCACTTCAGGGAAAGCGCTGCTTTCATTGCTGTTTATGCAGAGTCATATATTCAATCTAAATATCTTAATTTGTGTTCTGAAGATAAAGGATGGTCTTACAGGTTTGGGGGACATGAGGGTGAGTATTTATTGACAGAATTTTCATTCATGTTGAATTAATTTTAGATGCAATTCAAAGTAGCTAAAAAAACATAACACTAGTTGCTTAATGTAAATTAAAAATATTAGTTAAACCTAAATTTAACTTCTTACAGTACAGTTATCCTTTGTCCTCTAGCCAGTACCATGTTTACTTTAGACTAATTCAATTAATTTGACGTACAATGGGGAAAAAAGCAATCTGAATCTGAATGACTGAATTGTAGTCCCACCTTAAGCGCTGACTGGATGCGCGTCCCCGTGAGCAGTGCGCGTCAGTGAGATCATGTGAGAGTCCACGCGTCTGAAAGTAGGTTAGCAGGGTAGAGTGAGAGGAGAGGGAGGACGACGACGTTTTACACCGCGCCATAACACACGACGAAAGCGACTTTCGTTTTTTTTGTACCCAAAGCGCAACAGAATACCTTGAGAGACGCGAATTTACTTTGTGGATTTTTCTGATATTTTATTTTCCTAATAATGCTCACAGTCAGAGCTGAAAAGTGTAATTCGAGTAGCTGTCTTATATTAGCTACTTAGTCCGAACAATATTGCTCCGCACCCAGTGAACTTTGGAGAATAAAGAAACGGCGATCAAAATGAGAGGTAAGATGTTTCGATCACTGCATGACATACAACTATTAGCTTGCCGCTATTATTTAAATAGTTTTTAAACATTTATAAACTATACGTGTGCACGTATCTTCGGGCTGCTTTCCTGTCACATTTGCAGCGCTGGCCACTCGTTACTTTGTAACGCGTTTAAACGCTCTATGGCGTTCCATTTTTTTAATTGTTACAGTGATTCATAGTAAGATGTTAAAATGTATAAAATTCATGGAATTCTCAAACAGAAGCGGCTTATCATGGTTTTGGCATGTTTGACGGGTTTGTTTTGTTACGTAATGAGTGTAAAAGCAGTGGAGTGGTTTTTTTTTTAAATCAAGCATTCATACATCCTCTCAGAATATTAATAATGTATTTGGTGAATAAAATGTCTCCATGTGGTGACGCGTACTGTCTCCTAAATCTAAATATTTTTCTAATCGCGACTTGTTGTGGGTTCAGTCTTCGCTCTATGCGGTAGTGGTGATATTGTTGAGTGTAAATGTTAGAGATGGAGTTTTGTCTCTGTGGCGTGTCAGCTGCGTGTTGTTGTTTTCGCAGGGCAGCATGGCCGGCTGTGTGAGCAGCGTTCAAACCTGCTGTTCTACTGACCTAGTTATGTCACTGAGCATTACACAGCATTCACAGTAGGGAACGAAGAGATAGAGCGCGAGAGAGCGAGGGGAGGCGCTTCGCTGGAGTCGTGCAGACCCACGCGGTCTATTGGTGATGGTTGACACCGCCGCGCCTTTACCTTCAATTATGAACTTGAGTTTGAACTTCGATCTCGATCTAGACAATAAACGAAGTTTATTACAACAGTATCACCTATTTATGTAATAAATACACCCGTAACAATGACTTGCTATTATTTCTCGTCGGTTTAACTATGAAAAATATTAATTAACAACTAAATTTAAATACATTTTACATATAATATAATTTCATAACGTGATATTTTGGTAAAAACATCACGTTATGAATTTAATTATATATGCAATTAATTTAAATGTTTTCATATGGAAATATTTATTGTATTGTATGTTTCATAATAAAAATAGTAAAATATGCCCCAATACTCTGACCAAAAAGATTTCTCAGTACCAGCTATCATGCATGATTATTATCTAATACATAATTTCCACTCTATTATTTCTTTCCTGTCACATAGTGAAATAATTAAAATTGTGGAGCAAATATAATTTTTTTATTATTAAATTAAATCACTACAGTAAATCACCTTCACAATAATGATAATCGATATAATAATGATAAATTATACAAAAAAAAATCACAAACACTGTGCGCTTTCCAGTTTAGCACCATGGCTAATACCATTCTGCACTTTCTTATCCATTCATTATTAAATTTATTTATTAATTAAATATTAAAGTTAAATGAACACTGTAACAATAATTTATAATCACAACAAAAAGTTTTCACCTTAATACTTAAATCTGTAAACCCATTATGAATATGCGAATTCTATCATTTTTTAGTCTCTGCTTGCAAAACCTTAAGTCTAAATATCATTCTTGCGCTTTTGGCTTCTTCTTACGCTTTACCTTGGTTTGAGCAAATATTACATCATAATCAATTTTCTTTTTAATTTAGCTAATTATCCAGACTCTTTTCTGGAAGCTAAATGTGAGGATTTGGCTCCCCCATTTTGTTTGCTCTCTGGACAAATGTTAAAGGCAGTTGCGGGCGTACGTGTCCGGACATACTGTCGTGAGGTGGGGCTGTGTTTAAATATACACAGTATGGCTCATGTTCACAGGGCAGCTGAGGACAGGAAGGCTGTAGTGGGTGATATATACTATATTGAGAAAGAGCAGATCTGGCCTTTGTCAGGAGTATTTTTTTTCATGTAAATCCTGGGCATTTTGCATGGACTGTTTTGTGTCATTAGCATTCACTTAACTTTTGTCCTCTCCATTCTAATAATAATCCTTACATACATATTACATATTTAGTCAACACGAAATGACGATAATCGAAAACACACACAGATGAATGCATGCATAAATGAGGCTGTTTTCCCATTTAGACAACATATTTTATGTTTGCTTTGGCATCAGTGCAATTTTTAAAGTGAACATGGCCTGTGTGACCTTGCTTTCATTATGGCCAGACAGCAGAAACCAATAGTGACTTACTGACACACTGACCGACTGTCTTATCAGAAACTCTCTGCGGGAAGTGTAAGGATTTTACTTGGCTTGGGCGAAACCCGGGGATGTGTTATGTAAAATAAGCGAGGTGTTAAATCATTGTTCTTTACTCTGGCCTACATATGCCAACATTGTGACCAGAAACCCTTCTGCTTTAAAATAGAGGTTTGTGGTTGTCCTTGTGATATTTGTTGGGTCAGTGGCTTTAGTGTTATTCTGAATGCTTATGGTTAAAATCTGTTGTGTTCTTCTGCTTAATCTAATTCGCCGTCTTGTGTTATGTCACCAAGTTAGACTTTACTGATTAACACAGTGTTCTCTTCTCAAATCTGATTGCATTACGGCACCTGCAAGCAAACGCAGATAGCAGTAACTGTCTCTTAAAGTAAATCTGAACCATTTTTCTGAATTGCTGTGCACTTTAATTCTTCATCTGTCCTTATTTTTTGTTTATTCTCCATTATATCACACAAATGGCATTTAGAACATAAGAGACTGTGGAAACTAAAGGATCAAGATCCCTCAGTAGTGCTAATATGAAACACATAAGATTCTCTTCTTATTTTATAATTATATAATATACCATTATGTAACTTTATGTAACATTTTATATTTTTTTTATATTTCAGGTTTAAAAAATGACCATAAAAATACATGATTATATATAGAATTTTAATAATAATAATATAATTGCCCACACACAAATACACACACACAAATCTTTTGTCAACATTTTAAGCTAATTGCTAATTTAGGACATTTAAGAATTTTTAGAAACATGTCTTACAAAAATGCATTATCTGTGAGCATTTTAAGACCAAACAATGGCAATGATGTATTTTAAGATATCTCAGTGCAAGCCTTTTTCAGTTTAGACAGCTCTTAACATTTATTTTAATATAGGACTAGTTTTAAACCCTGTTCGGGAAATCTCATAATAATACTAGTAATCACAATGTAAATATTCATACAATCTTTATTATAAAAAGTATTTCTAAACTATTTTCTAAACTAAAATGTAAAATTTCCTTGACTTATCCCTGTTTTTGTTTGTTAAAATTCATGTGTTCCTATTGAGACCAGTTCCACCTTAACAGAGAGAAGGGAAAGGCCTATTTAAATTACATGCACAGAGGATCCACCTCCAGCTGCCCTCCCCTTTTCACTGAGAAAGTATGTCAGTAGGACAGCGAGTCCACATGGGCTCACAGCCAGGCTGAATAGAGTGACACTAAGAGCCGGCCAATCATAAACACATTTGCCCAAACATAAACCAATAGGCTATGAGAAGTGGCAGGGAGGCAGAACATCTGCATTATTAGACTGAGCAGCCCTGAATGGCGTGTTTGTGGAATGTTTGCAGACGAAGGTTATATAACTCTACACAGAGAGCAGTACGGGAGGGGCACCCAAGGGCTCACAGATTTTTCCATTGCATGCCACAGTGTATCTTGGTCATTGCTTTCAGCTGACAGAGCTAGAAAGACAAAATGGAGGATGCGTTTTTTTGTTTGTTTTTTTTGCCTACCGATCATGTTTTTGCAAGGTTTTTTTCCCATTCAAACACTAAATTTGCCAAAGAAATGGATTACATAATGAACATTAAATAATTCAATATAAATGTTGAAATGTATGTTATTGCATAATGATTTAACACATAGCACATTGTTTGTTTAATTGTTATTTATCATTTTGTCCTTTCAATTATTAATGAATTCATTATTTTTCATTTTGTTTTTGTCAATAATCAATAATTGTTTCCATATAAAAATACTTGATGTAAAATGAAAATGTATTATTATTTATTAATTGTGTTGTCATAATTACACACTTTTTAAATGATTCTTAAATGTATTTATTAATTAATTGATTTATTTATTTATTTAGTTTGTGTCAATAATTAAATAATTATTCACACACTATTCACTGTTAATTAAGAAATATCAGTTTTATGTCTGGCTGTATATGGAAGTGCCCACTCTGTGTTCCACTGATCATATGAGTCGTATCAAGGCCTCTCATAAAGCTGAGACATAATACAACCTTCAGTAAGAAAATCAATCCTCTGGCTATTTCTGTCCCTCATGCCATGCAGAGCGAGAGAGGTCTCTCTTTGACTGTAATCTTCATTGGGTAATGTTGTTTTCTGGTGCATGTCCAAATAGGTTTTGGGCGTATGTACTTTCCTGTGTGATTTGTGATATGTTTTTGTGCTAACACTTTACAAAAAGGTGTCATTTTCTAAAATAAGTTAATATAATAACTAACATGAACAGACAATTAGCAACAAACTTATTACACTACTTATTCATCTTTGTTAATATAAATACAGTTGTTCATTGATTATTCATGCTTGTTCGCAATGCAGTAGTTTGTTAACAAACACAACCTGTGATTTTAATAATGCGGTAGAAATGCGGCTGAAATTAACATTAACTAAGATAAATAAATGCTGTAGAAGTATTGTTCCTTCTTATTTCATGTGAACGTATCTAATGTTAACTAATGAGCCTTATTGTAACAGTTTTTGCTTTTAATGTTTAAAACAATGTTTGTTTGTTTGTTTTTTTTCAGCTCAAATTGAGGTTATACCATGTAAGATCTGTGGCGACAAATCCTCTGGGATTCACTATGGTGTTATTACATGTGAAGGATGCAAGGTGAGAATTCCTGCCTAATGCACCATTTCTATATTATATTTTCTTCTTTTCTTTCCGTAGATTCATAGAGCTCCATTCAACCCCCCCACAAACAAAATGATCATTTTGTGCTCTATCCCTTATTATCTATTATCCCAATGTTTTGTCAGTTTATATTACTTTATGCTCGTCATGCAGTGGCAGGGCACACCTATGAAAGCCGCACCTGATCTTAGCCATACTGTACGTTGAGGTAATCATGTTTCTGTTTTGTAGGGTTTTTTCCGACGCAGCCAGCAAAACAATGCCATGTACTCGTGTTCGCGGCAGAGGAACTGCCTGATAGACCGAACCAACAGGAATCGCTGCCAACACTGTCGTCTGCAGAAGTGCCTGGCGCTCGGCATGAGCCGTGATGGTGAGCACAAGTCTATCCCGCCAGCTGATAGAAAACTGAATTTTAGAGACCTGAGGGCTCAAATATACTTACCACATAAGGTGAGGCAGGCTTCACCCTCTTCACCAAGCACTCACACGATGGTTGTTGTAGCCAATCACAGTCATATCTGGTTAGCACTTGAACACAGTAGCCATTCAGTGACATTTCAGAATCGACTCCACAAACCGCAAATGTTTTTAAAATGTTGGTACTGAATGATATGCGGCCTGTACTTTTGACAACACTAAAACCATTTAAGCTTGTTTATTTAAATTAGTTTACATAATCATACATTTTATTTAATCTGGTCCTAGTGGTCTATGTATCAGATGCCAAATATAATGTTTCTTCTGGTTAGATGATTCACTGTAATAGAATATTATATTTATTATTACCGTATTTTGAAGATAAATAAAGAGCATTTTATTTGTAAAATAAAAATATACATCTAGACATTTTTATAGCTAAATATTAAAGCTACACAGTAAAAAAATATTTAAAAAGGTATTTATAAAATAATTGTAATATAAAAAAATAAATAATAATAAATCCAAATAGCCATAACTGCTTCCTTTGTTTTGTGCAAAATATAAAATTTCAAATAAATGTCTCTCATAAATATACAGTACTAATGTAATAAAAAAATACAATGCAATCTATAAAATTGCTTTTTTTTTATGCAGTCATTCTAATTGCTGATAAAGCTGGTCAAATATTTTTTTTACTATTATATACATTAAACATTAAAACAAGTTTATAATACCTTTCTTTCTGTAGCGGTGAAGTTTGGTCGAATGTCAAAGAAACAGAGGGACAGCCTGTACGCTGAGGTGCAGCGGCACCAGCAGCTGTCTCAGGAGTGCTTGGCCGGTTTGGGTGGAGGTCTGGCACCACGTGAACATGAAGAGATGGGTGAAGACAGCACACACAGCCGGCCATACAGCAGCGGAGGCTCCAGCTCCACCCTCAGTGACCTGGACGACATCGCCACTCTGCCCGACGGTTTGCTGTTTGACCTGCCACTCACCCCAGAGGAGGCAAGCGAGTACTGCACTCTGGAGATGCTCGGGGGCAGCGGAGGGTCCGGGAGTGCCGGAAGTGGAAGTTCATCCAATCAGAGCTCTCCAGAGCCCAGTGCTGTAGATTTGGGAGAAGCAGGATGGGTGAAGCATGAGTATATCCTGCCTGAAAACAGTCTTCTCACGCACCCTCTCCTGGGATCTCTACCAGATAACTGCTCTTTACATGACATAGGTGAGCTGTCTTTATTTGTAATCATTGAGCTAATATAACAAAAATAAAAGAAATTAGATGTCCACATTATTTAATTAACAATTTTCATCAGAAATGCTCGTTACAGTAATACAATGAAAAGAGAAATTTATTTACGAAAAATATTTACAGTATTACAAGAGAGAGAGGAAGAGATTTAGTAACATTTTAGTAACACACAAATATCTACAGTATTATATTATGCTCATATAATTAGTCCATTTATCTGTAGATATGTTTATGTTTAAATGGAAAAATTATTAGGGAAAATATGTTAATGTTTTGAATTTCTGTTCAGAGCGAATCACTCAAAATGTTGTAAAGTCTCACCTGGAGACATGTCAGTACAGCGCAGAAGAGCTGAAAAAACTAACCTGGAACGTCTATACACCTGAAGAAACCCGCAGCTTTCAGCTAAAGGTACAATATTGTCATATTACATGATGTATGCCATTATCATTTTAGACAAATACATAAATAACTGGTCAATCTTATGACCATGCTTGCTGATTTGTGTCTCTTTCTTAACGGATGTATTAATAATCTCTGCAATCAGCCTGCAGAGTGGATGTGGCAGCAGTGTGCCCTGGACATTACAAACGCCATCCAGTACGTTGTGGAGTTTGCGAAGCGCATCTCTGGATTCATGGACCTCTGCCAGAACGACCAGATCATCCTGCTCAAAGCAGGTCAGTGCTGCCTTTGTCTCACACAGATTACAGATGACTAATCCCAGATCAAACAACAGATTTCTCACTCGTATCACCTTATCCTCTCACTGCCATGGTATGGCACTTCGGGCATGACCCTGGGCAGCTGTTCAATCTCGTTCCATAATAGTTTAATCACATTTAGTAATGTTCTAACACCATACAACACACTTGTTTTTTTAGTGGTCTTGTTTATTCTACAGATAAAATATTCAGAGAGCAGATATCGACATGCAGTTTAGATATTGGATATTTTTTTATTTCACTTTTGGGATTATTGCTCACAATTTTGACTTGAGAGCTATGGACTCATAATTGCACACAGGGAATTAAATTAAGGCTTTCTTCTCAGAATTGTGAGTTAACATTGTGTGATACTGACTTTTTTTTCTCAGAACTTTAAATGCTTTCTTTTTTTATTCCATTGTAAAAATAAGTTTTCATACCAATGACCTGATATTCTTCTTTTTAAAATAGCTGCCTGGTTAGAATACACTTCTCCATTATTTTTCCATCAATGTATGATATTTCAGCACATTTAGTGACTTGTTAAACAGGATTTTTGGTGGTTACATAAATAAAATGTAGGTTTTGCGTACAAAAGCACAACTGTTTTGTGAATCTATCTCGCCTGATTCAGTTCTGCCCATGTTAAACTTGAATCTTGCACTAACGTTTGTCTCCTCTTGTGTTTGTTTCTCCAACATTCTGTCTACTTCTACTTTGTCTTTGTGCTTACCGTATTTAAAAATTATATCTTCACTAAACAAAACATATTTTTCTGAATGTCATTTAAAATGATCACAAACACATTGACTTCATTTTTATGGTGTTTGATATTCCTATATTTGGAGAAAAATTATATATATATTTTTTTTTCTCTGTATTTTTGCACGGTGGAGCATATTCCCACTTTTCCTTCCCTCTCCCCTGCACTCTTTTTTTATGTTGTTTTTCTCCATCTTCCTCTATCTGTCTGTCTTTTTGTCTCTGTCCTCTGTCTTTTCTGCTTTCCCCCCCATCATGTTTTTTTGCCGCTCTCTTTCTCTCTACTACTGTTCCAGGATGCCTGGAAATCCTGCTGATCCGAATGTGCCGTGCTTACAACTCTTCAAACAACACTATGTTTTTTGATGGCAAGTTTGCAAGTCCTCAGCTCTTCAAAGCCCTAGGTGAGTATATGGATATGTATAAAATCAGATGCATTGAAGTAAAGTATCCATCTCAGTTCACCTAGATGTAATCAATGAATTCAGAATAAGATGGTGCTAACCTGTTTTGACTTATTTATACTAAGACTGTTTAACAAAAATATGTATTGCAAATGCAAAATAGCATTTCAATGTAGAATAAGCTATATAGAATATGCAAGCAAGATTAAGTAGTGATTAAGTGTTAAATGTCCTGAGGTCATGTGAAACAAAGTAGCAGCAAACTGTTGTTTAAAATGTATTCATTCATTCATTCATTATTACATAATGTGAAACTATCTAAGAAAAAAAAAAACAGTAGACAATATTAAATACTCTAGTATTCCACTTAATTCCACATTTACCATGTAATGCAAAACACCAGCAGCCTCTTAAGAGCAAGAGCAGAGGCGTTATGAATCAATAAGCCACAAGAGCTAATGGGTTTTTAACCCAGTTAGTGAATACAAGTGATGCTCATGTGATTAATAGCTCATTGAAGTTAAATGGAAGCATTGCAGAAAGCACTCTTGGGGCATAATATATCAAATAAAAACCTTTATTCTTGGAATATGGTGGTAGAATGATTTGTAGATTGTACCACTTCTTTATTTAATTTAAATGGGGTTTTTTTTTCAAGTTGAGAATGAAATAAAATTCATCCTATTTTTTTGAATGAAAAACTGGATAAGGTGAAGAATCTGTTAGACTGAATGTTTACAAAAACTAATTCTGCACAAAATTGTGACCCAGGAAGCAATTTTTTCAAATTGAGAATAAAATAAAATTCATCCTATTTTTTTTGAATGCATGTCATCCATGCATGTTAATTTTTAATTTTAATTTTTTTTTTTTTTACTAACTGCGTCTTCTGAAACTGACAGATGTCTGCATAAACTTCATTTGCCTTGTTCATCCTCATGTTCAATATCTGATCAGTGGCCAATACATAGAATCAAGTCTCTGTGCTGTTTCTTTTTTGATAATCCATCATACGAAATATCAAGGTAGAAAAGAACTGTTAAATTTTATATGCAGCATTCCTGTTATTATAAAATGAGTAGAGGCAAATATGATATTCATGATTGCTTTCCTCAACTGCTTAAGTCTCACAAATTGCCTAAAGCTTTGTACCTAGAACATTGTATAATTTCCTTTAGAATTCTTGGAAGCTAATAGAACCATTAAATCATTTCATGCTAAATCAAAAGAGGGTTCTGGGCAAATTATGGCCCTCGACTGAATGTAATTTGTTTCTTCATCTTCAGCATGGTAATCAGTATGTGTTTGTAGGGTGTGATGACCTGGTGAACGCTGTCTTTGAATTGGCTAAAAGTCTGAGCCGTCTTCAGTTGAGTGATGAGGAAATGGCTTTATTCAGCGCTGCAGTCCTGCTGGCTCCAGGTGAGACTCTCTCACACAAGTGTGCTACCAATTTCCTGAAGCAAAGGTTTATTAGACTGGGTTTATGTGCTCTTGGTAAAAGAAATATGTGCCAGGCTCAAACTGGAATACAACAATAGAAAGAGACTCATTCTCACAGTTTGAAACCTCTGCTCTTTTTTGTTTTCAGATAGGCCATGGTTGACAGAGTCTCAGCAGGTGCAGAAGCTCCAGGAGAAGGTTTACGTGGCTCTTCAGCACAGCCTGCACATGAATGGAGCCACTACTGAAAAACTGGATAAGGTGAAGAATCTGTTGAATGTTTACAAAAACTAATTCTGCACAAAATTGTGACCCAGAAAGCAATAGAAAAATTGAAAAGGGAAACAAATGATGCATTACGTTATGTATAAATAAAAAAGACATATTTTAGTAGTTAATAGCAGTGCTTAAAAACGAAAAAAAAAAATTCATTCAGTTCACTCCGAGCAGAATCGATATTATAACGTTTCTGTTCTTGCATTCCTTATTAAACAATACATTCCGAAAAGGGTTTTTTAGAAAAAATACTGGTTAATAAACTTTAACAGTGCGATAGATAGATAGATGGATAGATGGATAGATGGATGGATGGGTCTGCTGCTAGAACTTTGTGTGGCATTTATCTGGTCTCTGATCTGAGCTGCTGTTAACTTGAGATTTCTGAGGCTGCTGACTCGGATGAACTTGTCTTCGTTGTAGCACTTTTGCGACTCCACTTGGGGACACAATTAAAGTTTTAGCAATTTTCCGGACTGACTGACCTTCATTTCAAGTAATGATGGTCACTCGTTTTCTGTAGTTAGCTGATTCTTGCCATAATATGAATTTTAACAGTTGTCCAATAGGACTGTCGGCTGTGTAGTAACCTGACTTCTGCACAACAC
>JAUYWG010000032.1:19178977-19192472 GCA_034779775.1 Enteromius afrohamiltoni
TGTGTGTATTTGTATATATATATATATATATATATATATATATAGTTTTAATGCATTAAAAAAATATATATATACACACATCTATATGTATATGTGTATATATATAAATATATATACATACATATACATATACATGTGTGTGTATATACATGTATATATACACATGTATGTATGTGTGTGTAATTTTTTTTTACTGCGTTAAAACTAGTTAGCTAGCTAGCTAACTAACACAATGCAAACATAAACTCTTCATAGACGTGTGTGTATTTATATGCAAAATTATATGTATAGGAACACACACTTTAAAATGCAATATGCAACAATATTAATTGTTCTATATATTCTTTTTTTATTTATGATGTACACTTTATTGAGTGTGTAAAACTCTAAATAAGAGCTGTAAAAAAAGAACGCAATGCACAGATATTATATTTTAATTCAAAGCTAAAGAAAAATTATGTTGACTAAGCACCACTTACACAAATTAATCCCAGATTGTATATTCAGAAGGGAATATTGAGAGGGGTTCAGGTGCACCATGTGTGATGGGAGTGTGAAGGGGGGTGGGCCTCAGATTTAGGACAGCTGTGCTTCGGGTCGGCGTGTGTGTGTGTGCTGTGCCCCAGGGAGCCATGAGCTGCCACTGAGATCAGGATAGAGCCAGACAGAGCAGAGAATTACAGACAGAAGAGCAGTAATCTATGCAGAGATGACTGCCATTTGCTGTGCTGTCAAAATCGTAGCATTAGTACATCAAAATTGTGTGTTTGAGCCCTGCACGCACATTTAACTAACCTTGAATTAAGACAGAGATGGTTTATTGTCAGTTTTATGTCTTTATATAGCCCAATAATGTCCAACTATAATGCAAATTGAGCTGTAACATGCACAGTCTATATTTACTTAAAGATATTAAAATGTAGCTTTTGTTTTGTTTGGATGCAGGTAGCTCGGCGTTTATGGACTTGTTTATGTGGAAACACGCTGTACTACTTCAACAACCCTAAGGACACAAATGTAAGTGATATATACACGGACTGTACAGATGTTTGCCACATAAGTCTATCAGTCTGTAGAGCATTAGGATCTAGAAGGGCATTCTTCTGCAAATCCCCTTCAAGTCCATAGAGAGAGCAGATGGTAAAGATACTTTTATCAGACTCTACTTAATTGTGGTTTTAGTATTGATTTTCATTCTGAACACAAGGAGATAACAGTTTCAACCTCTATAACATCAGCTGTGAATGGATAGGTTTCTAAATGAGTTGCATGCAAAGTTTTCTGGAAAATCATTTGGAAGCTTAAAATTTACATAGATGTTCACGGAATGTGAAAGTGTGTTTGTACTGGTGTGTTATTTTGAGTTGTGCAGGGTTTTTTTATGGAATGGTTTACCTCAAAAAAAAAAAAACCTGCTTTCATCATTTACTCACATTCAAGCGGTTCCAAACCTGGATTATCATCTGGGAAACACAAAATTAGATCTTAGGCAGAAATGCCCACACTGCTGTTTTCCACTAAACAATAATGCAAATGTGCTCATGTGATTCTCAAGTTTTTGAATATTCTTAAATATAATACATAAAAAGTATTAACCATGTGAATTGTGGACACTGAAAATATATATTTATATATATTTAAGATAACTTCCTATCTAACTTCCTAAGGTATATTATGGTATAAATAATATAATAATAATAATATATAATAAATATATATAATAATAATTGTAGTAGTAGAAGTAATAGTATTAATCATAATTGCAGTAAACAAATATTGTATTTTTGTACATTTTAATATAATATATTATAATGAAATATGTTCTTAAATGATAGAAATCGTATTATTATTATTTAAATTTGGTTATTTATAAATATTTCAAAAAATGTGTATAAATATAACTTATTGTATTTTATTTTTATTACTTTAATGATAAATTTATTTAATAAAATTAAATAATAGATATTATAAACTATGCCCAAAATCTCTTTCTTTGTGTTTCACAAAAATCAATCAGGATTGGAAAGGCATTTTTGGATGAGCTGTTCTTTTAAGTGTTGCATGTGTGTGCTTTCTGATTAGTATGTAGAGAAGTTGGATCTGAGTGGGTTTGTGTCTTTGATCGATGACCCAAGTCGTGATAGGAATCTGGAGGCAGCCAGACTGAATCTCCGCATGAAGGATGGAGAAATCAAACTCACTGTGAGTATCAGATGTCTGTCAGTATGCATCTCTTTCCCCTTCTGCCCTTCACCTCAAACCGTTCACAGACCCTATGATGTGGATCGCACACTAAATGGCAAGAGCTTTCTTGAAACGATAAGCTCCAGTTTGTATGCTTTGTGAGTCATACTCCAGATGGTCATCTCAGCCTTCACTCCTGTATGAGCAAATACAGATCTCTAAGTTTTCACAATTGTCTTTAAAATCAATATAGTTTCCCTTTCACAGGCCATTACTTCTGTTTATTCTCACTACATCTGATGCCAGTAGTAACACTTCCACACAGCTTCTGGATGTTTCCCTGCGCAAACACACCTGATTCAAATTAACTAGTGATGTCCTTCAGAAATCATTCTAATATACTGTTTTCAATAAATAATTATCAATGTTGAAAACAGTTATCCTGTTTAATGTTTTTGTGGAATTTGTGATGCATTTTTCAGGATTCTTTGTTGAATAGAAAGTTCAAAAGAACAGCATTTATTTAAAATGTAAATCTATTGTAACATTGTAAGTTCTTTACTGTTACTTTTAATCAGTTTAATGTGTCTTTGATGAATAAAGGCAGTGAATAATTCGATAAATGGAGATCTAATTGCCTGACTCTAATTAATACTATATGTCTCTAATGTAATACAATATATGAATGAAATTTTATTTATTAATAATATAATTAGCATCATTGTCTCTCTCTCTCTTTCTCCTCAGGCACCAAATCTGGAGGCCCGTGAGCTGTGGAAAGGTTTTCTCTACTCTGTCGTAGATGTAAGTTCAATCAAATAAGGAAAGAAGTTGATAAATTCTTTAGTCTTACTGAGGAGTTGCTCTTACAATAAAAATTGTAAATACTTAATCAGTGCTAGAGTTTTTTCATTGGATCCTAGAGACTCTGTCAAGTTCTGTATATTAGTAAACACTTAACAGCTTCTCCTACAGAACAATGAATTCCAGTAAGGCTTATTCTTAACGCCATCTTGAATATTGTTGTTCTAAGTTTGTTAATGGAATCTGTGACCTTTAGACTGCAGAGTTTGTATTTTATGACCGTGTTTAAACAATGCAGCAGATACCTTTGTTTCTTTTGGTTTAGTAAAGATTTGGTTGACTGTTAGGGTTTGTTTGTTTGTTTGTTTATTCGCATATGTGTTTGTCTAGAGAGAATGGTAGCTGATATTATTTTGATATACATTTGGCATTTTGGAGTTTGTTATAAGTAAATTCTTATATTCCACAAGAAAACATTACATTTTAAAAAAAAAGTAACAGTTAAGACATTTACAAGAAATGTCAAAATATCCTTGGAAAAGCGATTTTATATATATATATATATATATATATATACACACTACCGTTTTAAAAGATTTAGAGCAGTAAGATATTTAATGGTTTTTAAAGATGTTTCTTCTGCTCATCAAGGCTGCATTTATTAGATTCAATTATTTCATATTGTGAAATATTATTTCAATTTAAAATAACTGTTTGTGTGAATATATTTTTAAATGTAATTTATTCCTGTGATACAAAGCATCATTACTCCAGTCTTCAGTGTCACATGATCCTTTCAGAAATCATTCTAATATGCTGATTTTTTTTTATTATCAGTGTTGAAAACAGTTGAGCTGCTTAATTCATTGATCATTAAAATATTATAAAGAGAAGCATTTATTTAAAATGGATAATAATGTTCAACTACTGTTACAGTAGTTTACTATTTCACTATTGTTCAAAAGTTTAGGATCAGTACATTTTTATTCTTTCTTCTTCGAAAGAAATTAATACTTTTTATTAACAAAGTAACTATTAATCACAGCATAGATTTACATTTTAGAAATGTTTTATATTTGGTAAAAAATTATGTTGTTTTTTACTTGTTATTAATCAAAGAATCCTGAGGAGGAAAGAGAGGGGAAAAATATATATTTGGAAAAATATATAACTGTTTCCAACCTTGATAATTCTAGTAATAAATCAGCATATTAGAATGATTTCTGAAAGGATCATGTGACACTGAAGACGTAATGATGCTTTGTTTTCTGTGTGAATATATTTTAAAACATAATTTATTCCTGTGATACAGTTATTTTAAATTGAAATAATATTTCACAATATTACAGTTTTTTCTGGATTTTTAATCTAATAAATGCAGCCTTGATGAGCAGAGGAAACATAAAAAAACTTTAAATATCTTGCTGTTCTAAAACTTTTGAATGGTAGTGTGTGTGTGTGTGTATATATATATATATATATATATATATAATATAATCCTTTTTCCAAAGATATTTTGACATGTTGACAAGATAAATGTCTTGACTGTCACTTTTTAAAAAATGTGTGGAATTTTCTTGTGGAATATAAGAATTTACTTTTTACAAACAAACTCCACAGTGCCAAACGATTGAGTGTATATCAAAATAATATCAGGTACCATGCTCTCTAGACAAACACATACGACTTTCAAAAACATTCAACAAATCTTGCTGATGTCAAACAGTATATTCAAATTATATTTAAATTAGATGTACATAAAATTAAATTATGCACATAATATTTACATAAATATATCCAAATGACACTCCAGTTGCACCATTTATTATAACACTTGTTTATGTAGACTTTGCAATTGACACTAGACAAATTGTTTTTCTCTTTATCCGATACCATTATCGGGCTGAAATAAATTAAATGTTGATTGTTTAATATGATGTTCTTTTACATTGTTGTCCTTGTGATATGAAGTGTTCAGTAATTCTGTTATTTAATATGGATGCTTTTTGGGACTAGAAATACAAATTAAATGCAATAGAGTGAACCTAACAAAAGCTTTTGGGAAAACAGGAAGTGTGATTATTTTAGATTACTTGTATTTAATTTTTTGCTCATTTTTTAGACTATTGTAGACTTTTTTTCCTTTTCTTTTTTTAATGTTTTAATCTTACATTGCTGATAGTGTTTTGGATGCTTTTGCTAAAATTAATTTTTAACTTTTATTATCTTTTTTTTTTATAATTAATTCAGTTTATATGGTGATTTTGTTGGACTTTATACCAGTAATAAAGTCTATTTTCTGTCCATCATAATACATGAACAGGGGTTATAAAAACCATATCTCAGCATTATATCTACTGGCTGTAGTTCAACACCACCAAAACACCTCCCACATGCTTCTGATTCTGCTCACATGTTTTTATAGATAAAGAGATCAGAGTCCCTGTGCAAGCCTCACTACCAATTGTATATTTCACCGTGTAAATCTGAAGGACACATGCTTTGCATTTGATTCCAGCTGGCTGTGCCCACGACTCTCACCCTCCTGCCTGGGCAGCTGCACATGCTGAAGGAAGTCGTGGAGAAAGAAAAAATGCGCCGAAAGGCACGTGCGTCTTCCAGAGCCCCCTCGTCGCCCCTCTCGCTCCCGCTGGTGGGGGAAATACCTGCGTGAGTATTTGTTTATGTGAGCGTGCCTGTTTGTGGGAGACATTCTTCGGTGTTTATACATGGTAAAGCATCACTTTTAATACTGCTCTTAAAGAAGGGCTAAAAAAGTTTTAAAAGGTTTGCCTGCCTGATAAAACCGATTTCATGGATCCTACTCAGCAATAAAAATAATCAATAAAAAAAGTCTCTGGAATGTCTAATTTCAAAACTCAAATATATGTGGTGTTTTAGAGATTTTTATCAAAGTTTTATTTCTTTATTTTTTAAGGTGTATGTTTTATGAGGTATATGCGGTGTGGTTGATGTTATTTATGACTTCTTGTATATTGGCAGACTGTATTTGCTACTGTTCTCGTGTTTTATCATGTTCTTGTTAAAACAGCACTCTTTACAAAGGTTTAGTTCTCATTACTCAGTTAAAACAGCATTTGGCTGGGAATTGGTGATTTTATTTTGTACTCTATTTGTAGATTATACTAATAATTTTTTGGAATCTACTACATTCTTGACTAGTGTGTATAAACTCATTCTTAGTGGATGCTTGAGAAGAATGTTTACATAGTTGTGCTTCTGTCTGTTATTTGGCAGGTGTTTCAGGCCTGTGTCTCGTACTGAAGCCGAGGTGCTGTTAGAAAGACATCCAGACTGTGGGAACATGCTGCTCAGACCAGGCCGGGACGGATCTTCACTCGCTGTCACAACACGACAAGACCTGAATGGGTAAAACACTGAAACATCTCTCTATTAATATGATGATATCATTGAGAATTTGAAAAAAAATATATATTTTTTTATTATTTTTTTGTTTATTTTTTTATTTATCAGAATATAGTCATTGTGTAGCTTTCTTTATAAATTAATTATCTCTCTCTTTTGCCATTTCAGATCAGTGTTCAGGCATTACAGAGTGACACAGAAGCAGCAGGGTGGTTACATCATTGACGTGGAAAACCCTGTATGTTTCTAAATATAGAGAATCTATGCAAAAACAGAAAGCTTGGGGAAATCTCATTCCTCATTTTACTTTTTGTCTCTTCCTCCAGATACCCTGTCCCACACTGCATGACGTTATTAACGCACTGGTGGAGAAAACTGCTGGGGCTCTTCAGCCCTTTATATTAGAAGAGCCTTACGAGGAGAATATCAGTATGTCAAAAACATATTCATACGCAAATATGCTCACAATCTGTACACCTATGTTAAGTTTGACTCTAAATAAACACATTCTGAGTTCAGCATCTAAATTTCCTTTTCCTGTAGCATTTGTGTCATCCAATGATGAGAATGGGGAGCGAACCCTGCACTGTGCTCCCACTGGACCTCTTTCTAGAGCTCCATCACTGCCACCCAAACAAGGTACCAAACATCTCATGCTCCACGTCTCAACACAACTATATCTGCTGCAATTTGTCCATATATTGATAGTTAAATGGCAGAAAATATGTCCGCATTGCTATAGCTTTATATGATAGTATATTCTAGTGGTTAAAATGGTACTAGAAAAGAGCTGCTGACTAAAAATCTGAAGTTTCAAAGCCCATAGGTTTTTATGCTGTTTTTGCACAAATTTTACTTTTATAATTAATAGTCTGTTATGTCAGTTTGGATGCTACAGTGACTCTTGTTGCAAAAGTATGAAACAAGTCTCAATCTGTGTGTTTGAGCAGTTTGTGGCTTGCAGGAATTGCATAACGCTGAGAAAATGCTGGCTATGTGTGAACATCAGATGTAGGGCTGCACGCTATGTTGATGTGAAATAGGAATGCTTTCATCCAGATCAATATACACTACAGGCTATGTTCACAACAGATTCTTTAGACTGAGTGAGTGAGTTTGTGTGTTCAGTAGGTACAGACAGATGGTCGCTGCGGTCACAGACAAGATCACCCAGTTCCTCACCAAGATCCTTTTCCCCGTCTGGCTCTCCGTCCAACTCCATGAGAAGGCTGGTTCTGTCTCCCTCACCGCTCTCTCAGAGTAAGACCCCAACAATAGGCCTATAACATAATAATTAATATTGACAATAATTATTCCACCTGTATATTTTAAATATTTGTATTTGTAGTTTAAATATTTTTGTATTTGTATTTTGCATATTTTAATTGTAAGGTTTAATTGTACACCACTATTAATTTAGAATTGGTATTTATTTAAGTTACTTTTATTAAGCAAGGATACATTAAATTGATAAAAAGTGACCATATTTCATAATATTACAAAAGGTTTATATTTAAAATAAATACATTTGATTTGATCTGTTCATCAAAAAATTTGTTTCCACAAAAAATATTAGGCATTACAAAATTTTATTACAAGAAAAGTTTCTTGAGCCATCATATCAACATATATGATTTTTGAACGATCATGTAACACTTTTAAAGCTTTAATAATGCTGAAAAATCAGCTTTTCATCGTAGAAATAAATTACATTTTAAAACATTCAACATTTGATTTAAAAAAAATTGTATTTGTAATATTACTGTTTTTTCATTTTTATCAAATAAATGCAGTGTTGGTAAGCAGAAGACACTTCTTTTGAAAAGCATTTGTTAAATCTTCCATAAAGTATGGTAGTTAATTTTTTGTCATGTGCAGTGTGTCTTACAGCTCATAAACATACTAAAAGTGAAATCAATATTAACAGAACATAAGGGTGAAAATATGACTAGTAAGTTTTTTTTTGTTTGTTTGTTTTTTTTTTCCCCATCAGGCCTCACAGACGAGCTCAAACAGAAGCTGGAGAAGAGACGGACAAGTCAAGAGTGATTTCCTCCTGGTTTCTACCCACCCTTCATCGTCTCATTCTTCCAGTGCCTTCCAATAAAGACTGATGTCCTGTTAAACGGACAGGGACTCCCTGTAATCGACATTCTTCCCTCAGTGTGACTTAAACAATGCCACTTTTTTGGCTTTATAAATAACATGAGAGCCAAGGTCCACCAGCTTATCCTGCCTCATAATAATGCCGTCACAGAATGATGCTGTTTCTGTTGATATTGAAATTTAAATGGGAAAAATCAAGATTCTCTATACCTCTTGCTCTCTCTATTCAGTTAATCAGACTTTAACACTCAGGTTTCTACTATCAAACCATGAGTCGAGAGAACATTTTCTACACAAGAAAGAAGCACATCAAACTTGACTTGTATTACTGTGAACTGGTGAAAAGTGGTGCTCAGATGAATGTGAATCTGGTATGGTTCGAGGTAGGGTCCAAAATTAACGCCAACCACCAAATGTGCATATAAATTGGGTTAATAAAAAGATTTTTCATTCTGCAGATGCTTTTATCCAAAGTGACTTTGATTGTATTTTTTCAAATAATTCTCTGAGATATTGAACCCATGTTAGTGCAGTGCTCTGCTGTTAGAGATTACTAACTTTATTAGGAATGAGAAATTGATACATGATTTAAATTTAATGTAAGACTGATTCTCACTGCTAAAAGTGACATGCTTGAAAGGAACCGTCCAAAATCAGCATAATAGGTTAAATAGGTTGTAAGACTAGCTAAAAATGAGGCAACTGTATTTTAACTGTTTTTTTCTGTCACGACTGGATCAAATAATTGTTCCCTCAATAAATATAAAGCAGTTTATGGTTATTAGGATTTATTTGTGACCATAAACTGAGAGGTGTGGCAAAAGTTAATTTTTGACCCTGCTTTCTAGTGCAGTAGATCTGTTATGTTTTAAAATTTGTATGAGGCTTTTGAACACGTTTGCAGGAGAAACGTTTATGAAGCTGGTTTTACTCTAGTAAAAATGGTATTTGAATATAAAGGACAGTTTAATCTTGAGGTGAGTTTTCTCAGATTTGTAAGAGTTTGTGAGACGGATGCATTGTGTTCCGACGAACTGTCATTATCATTATTTTGAACATGCATGGTGGTGCTACTGTGATTTTGTAGATATGTTTTCATGTGATGTCAAAATCATTTCTTGTTATTTATAACTGTGATAATTATGGGAAATAAAGGGGAGGTTTTGTAGAATTCACCCGCTGTTTTAGTTTTATTTGTTAACCGTTGTCCGCGTCCCTTCACGCTAACAGCTCAATGCCGCCCTCTTGCTACTAAAAAAAACACTGTACTAAACCCGGAGATCTTTTGGCATTAATGAAATTGTAAACCGATTTTTCTTTTGCTAATGTCTTCTTTAACTACTACAATCCCCTGTAATTCCAGAAGAAGAACAATATTCGCAAAATAAAAATAGTTTATCAAAAGAAGGGACTAGTTTTAGGGATATATTAGCTAACGTTAAGACTCAACAGGTTTTAGCCTATATAGACCACCAGGGGGCGATAGTAACCTACTTTTGCCTCAACAGTTCAGTTCTGTTTTTGAAATTGACAGATGACCAATGCTTTATGAAACAAAGTCTAGGCCTATATTTATCTTATATATTTAACCCAGTGCGTAGCCAACCTTAAAAGAAATGCGGTTGAATTCCCGCAATAAAATGTCAATAATTGTTGTTTCAGGCTGTTTATTTGTAAATGATTGCAAGAAAATCTTAATTCATAGTTATATTGTTTACTTTTAACATAGGTTCGATTTGCAAAATAAAATCAAACTTTAGCAGTGATTCATTTGACCTCAATGTGATACATTTCACGTTGATCTATGATGTTGATTCATTTGTTTAAAAAAAAAAAGAAAAAAAAATGCCAGTAGCTACAGAACAAGTTCGTCCAGATAGTCCAGATAATTTGAATTCGAAAAAATAAACAACAAAAAAAGAAATTGTGACATTTAATGTCATGCTTAACATAAAATGTAGTTTGGATAAAAGCAGAAGACACTAAGGTTAGAACACACTTCTCTTCAATGTGAATGCAAAGTTTGTTTTGAAAGGTTGCAACACAGAAAATCAACATCGGTTTTCTTTTTTGTTTACTACAGCTGCAAACTTGGCTTTCTTGAAATACAGATCAGAAAACAATACAGCCTCTCCTACACTCCTCCTCTTTCTAAAACACACTCTCTTGCTGACACTTGTAGTGACTTGTTTGAGATTGAGGAGGCTCTAGAAGAATGTTTTTTTTTCCTCTCTTTTCTTTCCAGTAGAAGTATGTCTTTGACTTCACACTGCAGGATTCGAACAGTTTAATGCTTTTTCACACAAAGCAGAAGACACCATGAGCTCCATTCACTGCAGAGCCACGACTTTCAACATGCTCTGCTGCCTTTGAGACTTAGAGCACTTTTGATTTGTTTTGCACTGGAAGGCTGGAACGGTGTGTGTGTGTCTGTTTACGTGTGTTTGTGTGTGTTTGAAGAGGAACCACTCATGCGAGCACAGCAGAACTGAGAGACTTACTGAGAATTTGGTTGCATGGTGAGTTGTTGCCTGATCCACATTTTTCAGCCATTGCTGCATTTAAAATTTATTTTCAAAGGAACTGAGACCAGTACTGGAAATGCATACTGTGAAAGTTGATCTGGTTTCCCCTTTATTATGTTATTATGTATATATTATTAATTTCAAATTAAATTGTATTATTATTCTTTCTGTTGTAGTTTTAATTTAAGTTTAAGTAGTAATGTATTTTTAATTAAATATTAAATATAAAATAAAGAAAAATATTTTAAAAATAAATATAAAAATTAAATATTATTTTTAATATATGTATATATATATATATATATGTGTGTGTGTGTGTGTGTGTGTATATTTTTTTTTGTTTGTTTTGTTTTCATTGAAGTAATTTTAGTTTTTTGAACAATTACGTTTGTTTTTTTATCTAGTATGTAAATGTTCATTTATAGTTTTAGTTATCAACAACAACACTGTAAATAACACTGTGCAGTACTTACCATCATGTACAGTTCAAAAACGCTTTATTTGTATTGTAATAACATGATTGTTTTTTCCAAGTTTATTGCAAAAAATAAGTTCTATGACCAGCTAAATTTTATAATTCTTAAACATTTTGTTTCATTGAGCCAACTGCAGATGGTATAATTAAAAAGCTAGCTATAATGTTTGAGCTAAAATATTAGAAACAAAATTAAATTAATACATCAGTTTAACTGTTCAACATAATTATATTTAATGTCCCACCAACCTCTAGTATCATTTAACTACTTGTCAGCAGCTGCCTATTTCTATACATATAAAAGCTTCAAATAAAATCACAAAGGATTGTTACCGGTTTATTTTAATGGCATGGGAAAAAAAACAGGAAAATATCTTCAGCTTACACTACTTCGGCCATTTAATAAAAAACACATTGACTGTTGGATGATGGAACCAGAGGTTGAAAAGAAATCTGGTTTCTGGATTTTATTTCCTGCAGCACTCTTTTCAGAATAAACTATTATATTACTAGCATACAACTCTTATCGTTTATTGTATTTCTAGTAAGCTACTCAGAATTTTAATCACTTGTTATATTTCAAATGGTCAAATAGATAAAAACACTTTGTAAGTATATAATGCAGCTAAAAATCTAAAAGGTCCTTACATTCCTTACATTGGTGTCCTTAAACACAGCATGACTTATTTAATGGAATCAAATAATGTTTGACTCATACTATGTATAAAAAGAGAAAAAAACCTCTAAAATCTGATCAGATCTACGCTCATACTGCGGTGCATCTCTCTTGACATGCTATAATCATGCTCCTAGTTAACAATGTAGTAAACATATGCAAACAGATAATTAATGCACCAATGAGCACTTGTGTTTCCAGATGCTAAAGGCTTCCAAAGGCCATGCATTGACGATGCAGTTGCACATTGCTTGCAATGTAGTAATTCTGTTAAAATTAGTAGCACTTAGCAGACTAGTGGAAAACCACAAGTTGTTGTGCATTAACATTTCCTCTCTCTCACTACAGTATTGCATGTTGCAAGTACTAAACCTGAGCCCACAATTATTTTGTATGGAGGACAATGGAATGAGGTAGACAGTTGTCTTTACCAAGATGGGAAGGAGAAATTAATTTATCTGTTGAGCTTTTCAGTTTCTATTTTTTAGATCTGTTCTTGTGCCACTTGTGAAAATAGTTTTTGAGGTTTGTGAGACACGTCAGGATGTGGTAGGGTTTTGTACATCATTCTCGTTCGTAACTTGAAAAGCAGAATTGTGTGTCTCTGTCAAGGGCATAGAGTAAAAGCTTTCATCCTCTGCATTAGCATCACTATAGCAGTGACAGAAATACTGCTGCCAGCACCCCTGCCTGTTCACACACACACTCTCTCTCTTTCAGATGGCCTCACAGGGTTCTTTGCAGAAGAGCGTTCTTTGCTGCTAAAGTCATATATCTCAGTATGGAAGCATTCCGGACTGAAGCAAGAGAGAAGGCAAGGATGAGGGAACTCTGACAGACGGACAACACAGGAATCTAGCACTCGCACCATCTTTAGACCAAAATCACTGACTGTTTTTTTTACTGGAATGATGTTTCTGCTGGCTGTGCTCTGTGTCTTTTACATCTGGAGTCCAGTAACACTGAGCAGTGGATTGGGATCGACATCGGATGCCTTACCTCGCAAAACAGTGCCAACCAGTAGTAAGTTGAATTTATGATCATTTATTTTGGACGTCATTACAAAATACCATTGTACTTTGATGTAAAGTGGTCTAAAGTGGGAAATATTTGCGTTTTGAGAGTTGATTTTTAATTATGTCCATCAGATACAAAATACCAAATCAAAAGGTGGAATCTGGAAAGCCACTGTATGCCATGGCCATAATAAAGATGCTTTAAACACTATTAGGGTATTACTGCCATGCAAGTGTCCAAATTAAGTAGGGCTGTGCAATTAATCGCAATCGCAAAAAAATCACAATTTAAACGCATGCAATTTCTAAATCGCATAAGGCT